>OZ007568.1:14927847-15175347 GCA_963931925.1 Onchidella celtica | reverse complement strand
TGATTGATTTATTGATTGTACTATTGGCCTGCACTTTAAGAGGTGTGACGCATTTTGCATGTGTGTAAGTGTGAAAAAAAAATCTTCTATTCCTATGTGTTCAGGTACGTTCATTGTCAAATATATTTGAATGAGTTCTTGACATCGATAAATACATGTAATCATGTACTTTAAAAGTACAAAATTCAAAATTTTAAATTTTTTTCCCCCTTAAGCATAACTTGCATTCCACTGAACATCGGCCAAGTTCTGGCTACAGAATGGCCGTTTGGGAGTCTGACCTGTCAACTTATGCCTTTCTTCATGCAAATGAGCATCTCGGCCAGTATTCTAACACTGTGTTGTATGGCCGCCGAGCGTTATGTGGCCATAGTCCATCCACTCAAGTTGAATCTGTTGCAGGTAGACAGAATTTCTCTTTTGCTTCTTCTGTTCGTAATTCTTCTTTTCATCTTAGAGTAGGAGATGGTCGTTACTCTTCACAGATGTAAAAAAAAATAAAAAAATCTTTCAGAGCATATGACGGAAAATTGGGTTTGCTGAACGGCTCTCATAATTGCTGGATTTGACACTCATTATTTTTATGTACTTAAGTAGAAATTCACGTTAAAAAGAAGAAGAAGAGGAAGACATTATGTTGTGAGACTTAACCGCGACTCCATGGGCCAAAATAAAATGCAAAAAAAAGCTGCTATGTCTATGTGTTCCATATTGGACTTTTCAAAAAGTCGACACTGAAACTGACCAGGATGGCGCATGGGAGAGTGATATATAACTTTGATCTATTCAGGGCTGGGTTAGCGGTCTATGCGGTTTAGCAAAGCCGCGTGACCCCATCGCAAATAAGAAATTTTGGGCCTTGAAATTTGGTTAAAAAGAAAACAAATACGTAAACGAATTAGGAAATGGAAGAAGTGGTCAGGAAAATAGCTGTGCTCGTGTATGGATTTGTCTTTAGCATTAACACATGATGGATTGACGGATAGAAATGCTGCCTTTTCGTGAAGAACGGCTGCTTTTAATGTCAACAAGGGATGAAAACGATGCAGCGTTGGCAGGCTTTGAAAATAAATCGTAGACAGGAAGGAGATGCAATTTCCTGAGCGTTCCTATCTTTAATCACATAAAAACGAAGCATGAAATTGCAATTTTCATTGGCGAATGTGTCGAGAAGGCAGTTTGTGTGCAATTTGGGCTTGGGGTTTATCAGAGTGTGTTTAGGACAACATTACGCAACGCCAAACAGTTTCGACATGTTGAATGTAACGACTTGTTCTTTACCTTCACTCCATCCCTCTTCTATTCTTCCTTCCTTCATCCAAATGAAAACTTTTAGGACCGGTTGCTGAAAATATTATTAAGAATAATATTTTTTTCCATTTCTTTTAACCAAGATAATCGTTTTACCGTGAGAAACAGCTATGAACTGTTGATTTGGGACCACAGTCACGCTTTAAAGATAATTAAATTTACAGAATTATTAACGGGCAGACTGGTTGCTTTCCACCATCGAACTATCAATACCGGTCCTCACAACTAAAATACTTTACTTCAGTTTTATTATTATTATTATTATTCATGACTGTCTGCATTTTGTAGCCAACGGGGCGAGTGTCATTTTTGCGCTTTACTGTTACAACTAGCTAACGTCCAAGCGCTAGTTTTTGCAATATATACTTGTTAATTTGTCCGAGTGGTTGAGGGCATTCTGGGCTGTCACCGCTGTCTTTCATTAGTGCATATTTACAGCTGTTTTCTTTGTTCAGTCTACAGAGAGAGTGTGGTTGTTGCTGGTGGCCGTCTGGCTGGTTGCTGTCGCTGCTGCAGCTCCCTACGCTTACTTCTACGACACCCGAGATTTATGTGGCCGGCAGCTGCCTTCTGGTCAGTGTCTGGACAAAGAAACGGTACGAGTTTTATGTACTTATAAACACAGAATTGTTGCATCCATAGTTATCTTTAGTTATATTCTCGGTATTGCACTTGCTTATTCTGACAAGATCTTTTTTTTTCACAAGGGGCCATGTGGCCAAATTGGATTTTGTTTGCGTGGTCAATTTGGGGGAAATAAAAAAAATGGAGTTAGGGCTCCTCTTGGCTCACAGATCACAATAAAAATATTTTTTAAAAAGCGTACTGCGAGTATTTTGGCTACAGAGCCCAAGAAGCTTCCAAACTAATTCTTTACCTTCACTTCCAATGTTCCCATACCTGGCGCTGAAATTCCCTCTCCTCTCCCCGACTCCCCCTCCTCCCCCCCCCCCTTCCCCCGACCCCTACCCTCCATTTTTTTTCCCCAATCATTGACGCAGAAACCTCTAACCTTTGTGCGTGTGCTATTGCTTTTACTGAATTTCTTTCATCTTTTGTCCTCATAGAATCCGTGTAGCTTGTGCTCATAAAAAAAAACACATGATAATTAAATTATGGGGGCGTGTGCCAGCAAGTGCAGCCTTCCATCTACATTAAAATGACATGCTGGTAAATAAAAATGCACTGTACGCATGGTCCGCACTTCGTTTTTCCGCACTGCAGAAACATTATAAAAGTGCAGTCTTGATAAGCTTTGAAAAATAAAATATGTAGACAGGAAGGAAACGCAATTTCCTTTTGCGTGTCTGTCTTGAATCATTTAATTTACCAGCTCAAAAGTGGAAATGAATATTTGAGCTTAAGAGTGTGGGGGGACATGATAACAACATGTGAAATCACACAGTGGATAGAGAGACTGTAAGTGCAGTCAGACGATTGGTTCCTCTTGATAGGATAAATAATGCTCGGGGGGAAATTAGGAGCAAACAGACAGACAGATGACTGAAAATTGTAAAGAGAGAGAGAAAAGGGTGAAGACAGAGAGAGAGAAAGACGTGGGGAGAGAGAGAAACAATCAGAGAGAGGGAAAGAGAGAAAGAGACACACACACAAAGGCATACATACACATACGGAAGGCGACAGAGAATCAGAGCCACACACACGCATACACACACACACAGAAAGAGAGATGGAGGGAGAGAGAGGGGGGAAAGAGAGAGAGAAAACTCGTCCTTTCAGCGTGCACCCATGCTGGTACCTCTTCGGGTTATTCTCACTTCTCTATTAAAATGTGTATATAAATATGATGGAATTACACAGTGTGTATCTCTGCACGATAATTACAAATTTAAAGAAATAAAAAAAAAAAAAGAAATGAAAAGGATTACAACCACGTTAGATTCGGAACGCCAGGAGCGGGCGGGTGCCCGGGTGTGGGGGGACACCCGGCATGAGTGAAATACGGTCCTGACCTCAAGACGTCCGTGAGTGGAGCCATATATGGTGCCCAGGCTGCAGTTTTTGCCACAGAAGTCGCGTGGCAAAGGGTGAGGACTTCACATACTCGGGCAGGGGAACCAAGAACTAAAGATAGTGCTGGGGTAATTGAATTGGCCCACCACAGCAAACTTGATAATGTGAAAAAAAAAAACATGTCACGGTGTCCGAGGCTTTAAAAAATTCTTTATGCCATTTGACTGTGACATCGGGAGTGAAAAAAAAAAAGGCGAGACGGGGGGGGGGGGGGGGGGGGAAGGAGGGGGCGGCGAGGTATTGGAAAAAGTGAAGTGGGGAGATAGTGGGTAAGGGTGAGTGAGAGTGAGGAATATAAGAAAGCTGGGTACTGATCGATTTCATGGAGCTTGAGAGAAACTTCTAGGCGTCTTAAGAGCAAAGTAATTAAGAGTAAATGCCAGTCAAGAACTCAATGAAAAGTAAAGTCTGTAACAAGAGATGGAAATTTTAACTTCGTTTGAATTGCAATTTCCAAGTCTAGCGTTCAATTTTGCATCCACAACTGACCGTTACTGGTGCTAAATATGCCTTTTAGGCATGGCTTGACTCGAACAATAATATTATTATTACAGGTCGCCGTTACATTTCATGTATTACTAATTGGTCGTTTATATTATAATGAAAACCAGAATATATTTGTCTTTCATTCATTCTTTCATTTCTCTCTTTCATCCATCATCTTTTGAAAGTTCACCAGCCTTACCCTTCAGATCACATCTATAGTAACACCGGCTGAACAATCTGGACATCACAATGTCGTGGGTTTCACTGAATAAAAGACTGCGGCCGGCAAACGCACATTTTACTTGCTCACCGTGTACTGCGGCCTTACTTTCTTTCACCCTCTACGTAATAGACCGCTCCGTGCTCTACTGTCCTTAATCTCCCAGGTGTTTGGTAGGAAGCAGAGATGCTTGTGATGGCGTTGGCTCGTCAACTGGTCGATAAGTATTAATTTATATCTGCCAGTACAGCCTCCAGTTTGTACTCGCCATTTTAAAAAAAAACACATTTTGAAGACATGTAAATTTTACCTCAGCAGTGTCAAGATATGAAAAAATAATGCTACTATATACAAAAAAAGATAATGCTGCTTTATTTCAAATTAAGAAAATAATAATGAAAAGAAAATGTCTATCTTTCTGTCTGTAAATCGTTGGATTTTGTGGGTGACTCCACGCATCTCCGCTTCCGTAATAATTCGACTTTTCTGTTGTGCGGATTGCTTTCGGTCTGAAGCTATACCTTTTGCCAGTTTATCACAATATAATTTTTCATGTCAACTTGTTACATTTTTTTACAAAATATGGCAACAAGAAAAAGCTGCACATAGCAAAGTTTAGCGTTTTATTGTGTCGTTTCTGTATTATTTCTTAAGTGAGGCTTTGCTACACGTAGCGTTTTCTTTTTGCCAAATTTTGTCTTTGCTTCAAGCCTTGATGCGACCCCACAGATTTTCTGTGGTTTGTATAATATTTCGTCAATTTAGTTACACTTTTTGGGTTTATCTGGCTATAAACATTTATGACTGGGCATTTGGAAAGTGAAAGAAAGGGTCAGAGTGGTACAGAAAAAGAAAAATACAAAATTCAAGGGTGAATTGCTTTTTTTTTTTTCTTTAACATCACTGTTATCATTTGCAGCACACGCTGTGCAGTGTAAGGGAGGGAAGCCTGTTTGCTGCAGCACATCTTCATTGGTTAACGTTCCTGATATTGTTCGTCATGCCAGCATTTGTACTTGGGGTTACGTATGGCATTATCATCTACAAGCTGTGGGTGAAGGTAGGAATCATCACCACTGTCGTCATCGTCAGCATTATCTGTAAACATAAAATCTTTTAAGAGAAAGACAGAGAGAAACAGAGGGAGAGAGAGAGAGAGAGAAACAGAGACAGAAGAGAGAGAAAGAGAGAGCGAGAGCGGGGAGGCAAAGAGGGTCACAGACAGACAGACAGTGAGAGATGTCCTCTGATTCCAGATGAAGATATTGTTCTTAATTTTTTTTTTTTTTTGTGTGATAAGAAAGTATACTTAATGGAAATGTCTGAAAAAAGATCATGACAGGAAACAGTGGTAGAACTTCTTCAGCATCATTATCATACTATCACCGTCACTTTGCTAATCATTACAACTGGGGATTTGGAATTACGCGAAACGCTGTTTTAATTATATCTCTTTCTTCAAGATACACCATCATCAGTTAATAATAAAACTAGCTGCGGTACCCGGTGTTGCCCGGGATGAATCTCTTTTTAAAGACATAATTTTCAGTTCCAGGTAATTATAATAAATCTATTAAAAGTTCACCACTGCTATAAGTTTATTTGTTTGTTTATGTTTTTTTTTTGTTGTTGTTGTTGTTGTCCAGATGTTGCATTATTGCATGGGGAATAAATCTTGTTGTCTAAGTAAATTTTAAACATTTTATTTTATTTCATTTTATTTCATTTCTGTGACTTTGGTAACGCCCTGTGACTATGAACAAAATGGGAGAAAAACGTTGTTTCTTAGTTATAGTGTTGTGTTTTCTTGGTTATTTCCCATTATTGTTACGGAAGTTTCATGTAAATCTTGTCGACATCGTTATTAGGTCCCATTATTGTAAACAAAATGGAAGATAAGCTTTGTCATTTTAGTGATAATGTAATGTTCTGCTGTTTAAAAGAAAAAAACATAAATAAAAAATAAATATTATATGAAAGACTGAATTTTGTCCTGAATGGATTGTCCATGTAGTTTACCGCAAACTTGAGACATTACATAAGTTTCATAACTTCTGGTCACACAAAGTTTTAGGTGCTTTTGTTCATCTCCTAGCTGTTTTATAGTTGTGATATCAATGCCGCGATGCCTTTTGGGGCTGTGCTGTTAGTGCTGCCACTGCCATTGTTATCGTTGTTATTGCCATAAGCCCCGGGGGGAACTTTTAATCTCTAATGCACTGCCAGCCACCAATCCTACGTCAATCAGAAGTAAATTTCCGTAGGATTGGTAGGTCTAAAGTAGAGACGGGTTCCCTACATCAGATCGACTTCGGCATGATGGCGTAACCAGCGTGTCTACGTAGGAATGACGTCATTCCTATATGGTAACGTGATGTCAATCTTAGGCGTCGGAGTTCCTTAGGGCTGCTGGCTAGGTTGTTACCAGTCATCTCAAAAAATGCCATCGTCTACCCCTAGTAAAAACTCCACAGAAGAACACAATAGATTGAAATACTGGAGATGCTGTAAAGACTCTGTTGATGTTAGCATGCTGTGCATTGTCCATGTTGTTATACTTGCCATCTATATTTAAAATGTCATTGTTCTGTGCAGGCCCCAGTAGGAGCTGTGATGATCAGTGCTGTTGCTATGAGGACACGTTACAAAAGAAAAGCTATCAAGATGTTGCTGTTAGTGGTGGTGCTTTTCTTGACGTGCTGGGCACCACTGCTGACCTTTGACCTCGCCACCATGACAAATCACGACATTCACGTGTCTTCATCTCTCATGAATTTGAGGTATTTTTTGCAGGTAAAACGCAGCTCTAGTTCTTGTTTGTTCCAACTCCCCTTTTTGACGTAACTGGGGACGCGGCTCTAATTCTTATGATAAGGAGTTAGAATAAAACGGAACTGTAAAACAACTTGAAAAGTGCCACGACGCATTTTAAACAAGTTAGAGTCAAAGTGTGCATTTGTCATACCTCTTCTACATACTTAACTATCTCTCATTTTTTTCAGAAAATGGAGATGGAACAAACAAAAACTTATGTCGGGGACAGCAAATTAATGGTTATTCAGGACTGGAACTCTCCACAGATTGGATTAATGCGCGGACGTAATTTGCTAAGAGAAGTGGATCGAAACACCTCCGAGTAATCTGACGTTTCAAGTCCACTCCGGAAAACTCAAAAGGCTGAATAGGCCTATTTGAATTTGAAGAATATTTCATGTTTTAGTTCAAAGAATGTTTTTGCAGTTCATTTGCTTTTCTCTTTTCCTTTGCGCAAATAAATCCTACGTGTGTCACACCTAAGAATAAGCACGTGGCCTATAGGCCTTGTGTCAATATATTCGGGCAGGTTTACATATACATACGTTAAAGGATTAAAAAAAAAATAAAAAAATTATTGTATACACAATTTGTATGTTATGTCTGTGTTTCATAAATTCGTCACGTCCATTACGTTTTCATGATTATAATGATTTTAATAATGTATCTCCATTAATTTCATTACTTAATGAACCGATGTGAATCGGTAATTTGGATAATGGAAACATAGTCCAGTTCAATTTAACCGCATATAATTGTTGGACCTTTTTTCTCTCGTTCTATAAATTATGAAAACTTAAAAGTATTCCTGACAATAATTGATTAGTCGTATTATTTCACTGTAATAGTAATAGTGTAATTTGCTCAATGGAAACAGAGTCCAGTTCAAATTAACCGTGATGCCAGTTGGTCTTTTTTCTCTCGTTCTATAAATAATTGTGAAAATGTAAAGGTATTCATGAGAATAATTAATTACTCCTATTATTTCACAGTGTCTGGCCTTCAGCAGTACTGCCTACAATCCCATCGTTTACGCTTTCATGAACAAAAAGTTCAGGACAAACTTCCAGGCACTTCTACTGCGCAACCGAGCCCGCGTGGCCCCACTGACGGTCGAGAGAGAAAACAACCAAATCGACCCGGACGTGAATGGACTAAAAACTGGAAGTACAAACGGTGGCACCACGAAACGTAGCATTTCTCCGATGCAAACAAAGTCCTCGAAACTATAGAAAAGGCATTACTGGCTATAATGTGTGTGTGATAATCGTTGAATATCCTTTGATAAACCTGAAATTATCACAAAAGAAGGAAGGAAACAAGAGGACGGAAAGTTGTGAAGAAATACCGCACAATGAGATCAAAGAAAAGACTGCAACTTGAGAGACAGCTAGTGATGCGTTCCCGGGGGGTGGAGGTGGGGTGGGGGTGAGGGGGGGAGGAGGCAGAGACGCATAAGATGCGAACTTTCTGTCACTATGGGTTACTGACTTAGTACATAGATTCAGAACGGTGAGTGGCCGGTTCCGGTCAACCCGCGACTTTTGTCTCTGTGATGATGCAATACAGCAAATGGAGTCTCTATTATTATAGGCCTACTGTATTCTCAAATGGCAATTACTCCACTACCCCCCCCCCACCCCACCCCCACCCAAATAAAAAAAGAAATCGACCGGATGACGACGTGCAAGTGACAACATTGAAAAACCATCACAGAAATTTTGCTAGCATTACCAAAAAGTATAATATTGTTATATATAATCAGTCGAATACTAAGTGCAGCTTTCTTGTTTTCTTTACAGTTGGGTTTTTGTTGTTGTTATCATTTTCTGCACAATAAAGTTTTGTCTTATGAATGTGCATTGCATTGTTGTGAATGAGGCCGATTTATTTTTGCGTAGGCCCTATCCATTTTTCTTTAGGATGTTTCAGATAATTTTTGCTATCAAGAAATTATCCACGGCCTATAGATCCCCTGGTTTGGTCGCTTCATTCTTTCATTTTAGATCCCGTTCACAAAGTTTCGCAAACTTTTATAAGCTTACGTTAAATGCTTGAAAGTTACGAATGAGATTACCGCATTGCAGCATCAGTTTTAGGGGGTTTGGTGAGAAATCACAAACTACCAAGTTATAAGATTTAAAAATTTATGCTGTTCACTTCATCGAAAGTTAGCACCAAAAAAGATTCCTCGGCATCACACTGGATACATTCAAATAAATACGTGCACATTTGAGCAAAAGCGTTGCATTGTGGACTAGTGCCTGGTTTTAAGAATATTCTGGTTAAATTCAGAAGTACATAACTTGTCAAAATAATCTCCATGTTACTTACAGACACTTTATATTAGCATCATAACTTTTTGACGAAAAAAACCAAACAATGTATTTGCCCCCTTCAACTTTGGATATTTCCACTTATTTTTCTTCTCCGGTGTTTTACTTCGGTCAGGTTTATCCAGATTTCGTTAAGACCCCACACTTCTGTTTTCTACAAGACAGACTGTTTAGTTGTATTCTGCGTCAGTGATACACCACGGAAGCTGTAGTAGCAATCAATTGTATCGAAGCACTAAACTCACAAACAACAAGCAAGAGGCGCAAACAACATAATAATTCTGCACCTCATCTCTTTGTGGTATTTTTCATTACCATAAACACAATTGTACCAAATGACCTGGGGAAAGCGGGGGTGGAGGTGGGGGTGGGGGGGGGCAACTGCCATCACCCACAGACAGAACAGGTAAACGGCCTGGTAGGCCTACTGGCTTACGAGAAGTTAATGGTTTCCACAGTATATCGATCAACACTGGAACAGAAGCTTGAATCGAAATGTCCACGACGCTAATTTTAACTGATAATCATCTATGTCATGATTCGGATGTTGTTAAAACTCACGCAGAGAGTGAGTTGTTGTTTTACCAGGGCCATGAGAAATTGGCTGGTGGCCTTGAACGGCCCTCGCGAATTATAGTTGGTGAGTAAATAAATGTAAAGTTAAACTGTTAGATTCACGCTTGTCGGTTTTAATGTTCGTGATTAATAAGTAATGGAGTAGGGGTGAAACAAGCTGGGGATAGTTGACATTGTTAAGATGACCAGACAAGTTTTTGCACGTTAACTGGCTGGTAGAATAGTGCAGACGTATTACTACAATTAAAATGGTGGGAGGTTTCGGCCAATGAGATAGCTGAACTAATTGGGCCAGCGGACTAGCACTGCTGGGTAGTTAGATAGTATAAAACATCGTGTAACGTTCAGATTCTTCGAATACAGACGAGCAGAAGCATCGTGTCGTGAAGTATCTCCGGTTGGCCAGTACCTGAACTGTGATTTGAAGACTAGAAGTCCTTGCTAACGGACTGACTGAGCTCTAGAAAGAAAGGTCTGAGTGGGCTGACCAACGGTAATATATCCTATTTGTTTAAGCATAATAGACGTTCGGAGATAGAAAGAGAACCACAGCCTCATAGGAAGTCTAAGGAAACCCCAGCTGGCACTCGACGAACGAGTGGCCCGTATTATAGATCTATCTCCATAGTATGATTGAAATAATATAGCACATTGTTGATGAATTGAATAGTGATTGTGCATATATATATATATATATAGTCTTTTGCAACTGCTTAATTACCTACAAGCCGAAGTGTGCTTTTGTAGGCTTTGAACGTACTGGGCTCTCCTAACATTCAAGCCCATATGATTTATGGAGAGTTTGCCTGGCGACTGGCCAGTGGCGACTCCACTGTCACTTTAGATTGATATCTAGTTTCGTATAATATACCTATTTGCTATTGATTGCAGTACATTCAATAAGGAACGATAGTTACATGAATATCATAGATTAAGTTAGTAATTAGAATTTATTGCTTTGAATATACCTCTATTGTCTTTTGTTTTGTTTATTAATATTTAAATAAGATGGCCTGACCGGCCTGACATAGATATATACGCTCTAGTTATTTAATACTTTTCTTGTGTGGTTGTGTCCGAGTGAGTTAGCTGCCTCTCGTGCAGTCGAATGCTCCCCAAGACCCTAACTCTGCTCGTGACATCTGGAGGGGACATCCTCACCCTGAACGTGACATCTGGAGGGGACCCCACTGACATCTAGAGGACACCCACTGACATCTAGAGGACACCCTACCGTTCGTCGTGACATCTAGAGGACACCACTAACATCTGAAGAGGACCCGTCACCCACTGACATCTGAACTGACATCTGAAGAGGACCCCGTCAACATCTGCAGGGATACCACTCTAGACCCCACTGTTATTTATGTTATTTTTGTAGTTTATAGTTTTGTATACTGCTATTTTTTTTTGTTTCTCCCCCACATGTCTGGCATGTCCTCTCGTCACTGATCCTGGGACCACTACGAGGGACTGACAGCTAGCAACAGGAAAAGACAAGACCAGCGCTGTGGACCAAGGGAAAGAGCCAGTCCATTTCACCCAGTTAAGTGAACCATCTGTATTAGTCTTCGTTTGAGGGGTTCGTCGTTCCAGCTCCCCTACTTTTGACAGGCATTATTTTTTTTTCTTTTGTGTTTAGATTAGATACGCGGGTGGTTGGAAGGGATCGAGACTCAGCATACCTCTTTTTGCCAGACTAGCAGATCTAGATGGCGTTTAAAACGGATAGGAGATTTGCTTTGCCTTGAATAGTTCTGTAGGGACCTGTTATTCGTATAGATTGTTAGCGTTCTATCTTCCTCGTATTTTAGGAAGACGTCTCTCCTGTTTTTTTCTTACCTTTCTGTAGATAGTTTCAGGTTAGTCAGGTCTGTTGTCGTTTGTTCTTTCTGTTAGTCTCGTCTCACTCTCCATGTAATTCTTTTTCATTATAGTGTTGCATTATTATATTTTGTATTCATACTTGCTATATTATTGCCTGGGATAAATCACGTGTCTAGGGCACGTTGAGAGATAATCTGGATATTAGAGTTGTTAGGCTTGTATAGCCAAGGGAAGTTAATATCGTGAATATTGATTTATTCTGATTTATAGCAGAGGGAACGCTGCTAGGAGTGTACGGAAGATACACTGGAAATATTACATTGGTATCGTTAGTTAACGACCAATCACGGGAGCAGTAGACTGACTGCTTGAGGATTAGGAGAAATACGTGAAGGAGATAAGTGATCACTGAGATAGCTCAACCACTACTTGGTTGACTAAGACGTACAGTTTGTTGTTGATTTCGTTAATTTCGTTCATACTGCAGGAACGAACGCCCGCAGAGTGCAATTGATACATTGCTTCAAGGGAGAATAAAGTTAGAGAGTTTTGATAAGTTGTCCTCGATTAGGACATTATTATATCGCATTTTCGACCGGTATCATGGCCGAACTACAGAAATATTTGGAACTAGCCCAATCATTTGGCATACCGGAAGCTCAGCGTGCTTCTTGGGTAGACCAGAAACTGAAAGAAGAACGAGAAGAAAAGGCCGCGGAGAGATTACGAGAAGAAAAGGCCGCGGAGATATTACGCCAAGAAAAGGCCGCGGAGATATTACGCCAAGAAAAAGCCGCGGAACGAGACGATAGAGCCGCGGAACGCGCAGAGAAACAGGCTCAAAGAGAGTATGAGCTCGCTTTGAAACAGTTGGAAGCGAAGCAAGCCCAACCTACCGGGGCTCCGGAATTTACTTCCAATAATAATGATAAGGTTGATCGTATTGGTCCCTACCTCCACCGCTTCGAACTCCATGCCGTTTGTGCGGGATGGCAGCGTAGTGAGTACACGTCATGCCTCGCCAATCTTTTGACAGGGAGAGCGTTGGAAGTTTTCCATAGCCTCACTATTAATGACGCTAGGGACTATGACATTCTAAAGACCGCGCTATTAAAGCGTTTCCAACATACGGAAGATGGATTTCATAAGCGTTTCCGCGATTGCAAGCCGGAAGCATCTGAGAATTTTTCCACTTACGTAGACCGCCTCCGCCACCTACTCAGCCGTTGGACTGAGTTGGCCGGTGTGGAAGAGGGAAACTACAAGAAATTATATGATTTAATAATTAAAGACCAAATATATATGTCCTGCCACACGGACCTAGTGGCGCATTTTAAGGAACAAGCCCCCAAAACTACCGTCGAGATAACATCGATAGCGGAACGGTATGCTGCGGCTCACCCTAATCGATCGTTAGCTAAAGCTAAATTAAGCGAACCGTGTTACGCCGGCGCTGCTACTAAGTCACCGGTACCGTCGAGACAATCAAGACAGCCCTTTCGACAGTCGCCGCAAGTTCGTCCACGGCCCGAGCCGCCGTTTAGCAGAAGGCAACCGAATCCCCATAAATTTTCTCGGGACTGGGAACCCCGATATACACGTCCTTTCCCTACCGAAGGACCGCGTAACAACTACTATCAAGCGCCCCCATTTCCTTCTTATCGAGGTACACCTCGAAGGAATGATAATGCAGTCTACTGTTATAGATGTGGCACCGGAGGCCACATTGCTCGACAATGCAGAGTTAGATTAGATGCGTCAAATGCATGCTCTGTAGCATTCACCGAAAACCGCGGTGAAAGAACTAGGAATGCCGAACCCGTAAATAAAGTTATTCCAGTTATGTCCGCCCTTCACGAGCGAGGCGCGCTGACATTGTATGAGGGACGAGTAAACGCCATACGAGCATCCGTATTGCGAGATTCAGGCTGTACGACCGTCGGTGTACGTGAATCGCTGGTCCGTCCTGCACAACTCCTGGATCGCGATGCGACATGCATTACTTTTTGGTGGTTCAGTTGAACATTTTCGTTTGGCGGAAATATATGTTGACACACCGTTTATAACTGGTGTTGTCACGGCCTGTGTGCTACCAAATCCGGTCGCCGACCTAATCATTGGGAATATTCCCCACTTAAAGGACGTCTCCGATGGCGAACTCGAGATTTGGGACGATTATAACGACATTGCGTGTGTCACGACAAGACAACAATCGCGTCGCCAGAGTGACGACACATTACGATCGCCTGTCGTCGACTTGGATGTGACCCCCGAGATTTTTCGTAACGAACAGCGCACAGATCCATCACTAAAGCCCCTCTTTGCTAAGATTCATCCGGACAACCCGGATACAACCAAGTTCTGCCTTAAAGACGACCTCCTATATCGCGTTTTTCGGGGAAAGCGCGAAACTATTTTGCAATTGGTCATACCAAGATCATTTCGCCGAGACATCACCCGCCTCGCGCACGACACGCCATTGTCGGGCCACCAGGGCAAAGCGAGAACAAAATCGAGAGTACTGTCTGTTTTTTTGGCCCGGGGTTTACGGTGACATAAATAGCTATGTGTCGCGTTGCGATACATGCCAGAAAAGAACCCCCAAAGGAAAAACTTCGCGGGCACCTATACAAGAGATGCCGCCGGTTTCCACTCCATTTCAGCGAGTTGCCGTCGACATCGTCGGGCCATTACATAAGTCGGATAGAGGCCATCGGTTTATTCTATCAGTAATCGATTATGCCACCCGTTGGCCTGAGGCTATCCCGTTAAAAGAAATATCGGCCGATCACGTCGCCGAGGCATTGGTAACCATATTCACTCGCGTCGGATTCCCATCCGAATTATTATCCGATAGAGGTCCGCAATTCACCTCCGACCTTTTCAGGAGAGTACTGGAACTCACAGGCATTAGGCAGAAACTTACGTCACCATAGCATCCACAGTCCAATGGCTGTTGCGAGCGCTGGAATGCCACCATGAAATCTATGCTGGCACGCGTTTCAGCCGATAGACCTGGTGACTGGGACCGTCGACTTCCGGCCATCTTGTTCGCATATAGGGAACTCCCAAATGCGACAACGGGTTTTTCCCCGTTTGAACTTTTATACGGTCGCAAACCACGTGGCCCGATGGCCATTTTACGCGATTTATACGCCGGTTCTGATACCGACGTTCCTGATACGCGATCCGCGTATCAGTACATAGTCGATCTCCGACATAGAATAGTTAATGCATGCGACCTGGCTCGACAATTTGCATGCGTACGGACCAGGTCATTTATAGGATATCGCGATCAGGGTAGTCGGTTAAGAACCCTGTCAGTCGGAGATCGGGCATTGGTGCTGTTACCAGAAACGAATAACAAGCTACTCCTCACTTGGAAAGGCCCCTTTCTAGTTAAAAAGCGACTCTCGAGAGTTAATTATCTCATTACCATCCGTGGTAACGATAAGGTGTACCATATTAATATGTTGAAAAAGTATCTTACCGATGATCAAGGTCATCACGATCATTCTTGCCATGTTGTGGCCCAAGCAAACGCAGCGATGGTCACTATCGATGACAATGACCGGGAGCCATTATCCATGACTAGATCGCTCCTATCCTTGCAAGCCACAGAGGACGCGACTTCCGTTCATATCAATCCACAGCTGGATCAAAGTAAGACACAGGACATAATGGATCTTGTTCGGGAGTTCGCGCCAGTATTCACTGATTTGCCGGGTAAAACATCCTTAGTTCAACACGTCATCCGGTTGCACTCGGACGTACCCGTGTTTGTTAAACCCTACCCGCGCCCGCTGCACGCGCACGACACCATACAGTCCGAGGTGGAAAAGAGGCTCAGCTTAGGAGTCATTGAGCGCTCGACGAGCCCTTACTGCTCGCCGATTGTACCAGTAAAGAAAACAGACGGTTCCGTTAGGTGTTGTATCGATTACAGGAAGCTTAACGCTCTAACCATTTACGATGCTGAACCTATTCCGAATCAGGAAGCTCTATTTGCGCGATTGGCTGAGTCGTCCGTGTTTTCGAAAATAGATTTGGCTAAAGGCTACTGGCAAATCCCAATGGAGGAGGCCAGTAAACAGTACACAGCGTTTCAGACCCCTATGGGTCTCATGCAATGGAGGTTCATGCCATTCGGTCTCGTAACAGCACCAGCGACATTTGCAAGGATGATGAACATCCTATTGCAGCAGACACCATGCGTTCTAAGCTACTTTGACGACATTTGCGCTTTCCATACGGATTGGAAAGGCCATTTAGAGGCACTTCGTCAAGTGCTTAGTAAACTTCGAGATGCCGGGCTTACAGCTAAGCCTAGCAAAGCCTTCCTGGGTTATACGCAGATTAACTTTCTGGGACATACTATCGCCAAAGGCGTCCAAACACCGGACGACAATAAAATAAGTAAGATTTTAAAACTCCAGGCTCCTCATACTAAGAAGCAGGTTCGTAGCCTGTTAGGCTTCTTAAGCTATTATCGGAAATTTGTTCCTAATTTTTCGGCCCTTACGGCCCCGTTATCCGATCTTACAAGAAAAGACCGACCCAACAAAATTATCTGGACTACGCAGTGCGCCACCGCGCTCGCGACAGTGCAGCAACTGTTCTCCAGTTCGCCGCTGCTTATCCTACCAGATATTAGGTACACCTTCACCGTCCGCACTGAAGCGTCGGACCAGGGAATTGGAGCTGTTTTGCTTCAGGAAAGAGATGGCTTATTGCTGCGCCCGTGTATGTACCCTAGCCGGAAATTACTTCCGAGAGAACAGAGATACGCTATCATAGAGCGGGAGTGCCTGGCGATTGTAAACGCTGTAGACGCGTTTTCCCGCTACCTACTTATGACGGAATTTGTCATCGAGACAGACCATAAACCGTTGTTATTTTTAAAATCGAACCGAGAATAATGTAAAGAGGCTGGCCCATGATAGAGAGGGATGGAAAGTGTTTGTTGGTGGCCTATACCCTGATCCAGGGTGAGAAAGGCAATGATGATGATGATGACCCAAGAACGCTCGTTTGACCAGATGGAGTCTGGCCCTTCAGGAATATCGCTTCATTATAAAGGCCATTCCTGGTGGAGATAATGTCCATGCCGACCTATTATCACGGTTACCTTAATCTTGTTGTATTTTAGTCTGTCATATGTATTGGGGTTGGATGGGATTAGCACCTCATTCAGAGACCGAGGGATGGTATCACATATTGTTCACCCATTGTGAACACTTTTCACCTACCCCTGTGCTTTCCTTTGATCCAACAGCTATTTTACTGACGTCGACCCGTATTTTGGCCACACCAGACGTTGTTGCCCAGGGTCGAGGACGAGAAGTCATGGCAGACCAGGAGTCCAGATCCACTAATACCATCGATGCTACTATAGTTATCTTTTCTTGAGTATTATTCATTGTATGTATGCATTCCTGATGACATTCGCACAGGATCAGTATTGTACTCTAAAATTTTAGAGTTATGATTGTTAATGTCTACGTATTTAGAGGTAAGATTTAATCCTCAGAAAGATATATACTTTTGGACGGAGCCTTAAGATTTACATGTAGTTTTGTCCATCAAGGATAACCGTCCTGTAGGGTTTTTTTTCAACTTTTGTAGTATTCTTAGTTATTACCTAGTTAAGTTCACCTTTCGAGCAGTTTCTCGACTCATGCCTTCCCCTTACGATAATAATTTATATCGTTAAAATTGCAAATTTTAACTGGGGTGGGGGATGTGTCATGATTCGGATGTTGTTAAAACTCACGCAGAGAGTGAGTTGTTGTTTTACCAGGGCCATGAGAAATTGGCTGGTGGCCTTGAACGGCCCTCGCGAATTATAGTTGGTGAGTAAATAAATGTAAAGTTAAACTGTTAGATTCACGCTTGTCGGTTTTAATGTTCGTGATTAATAAGTAATGGAGTAGCTGTGAAACAAGCTGGGGATAGTTGACATTGTTAAGATGACTAGACAAGTTTTTGCACGTTAACTGGCTGGTAGAATAGTGCAGACGTATTACTACAATTAAAATGGTGGGAGGTTTCGGCCAATGAGATAGCTGAACTAATTGGGCCAGCGGACTAGCACTGCTGGGTAGTTAGATAGTATAAAACATCGTGTAACGTTCAGATTCTTCGAATACAGACGAGCAGAAGCATCGTGTCGTGAAGTATCTCCGGTTGGCCAGTACCTGAACTGTGATTTGAAGACTAGAAATCCTTGCTAACGGACTGACTGAGCTCTAGAAAGAAAGGTCTGAGTGGGCTGACCTTTGAAAGCCCACGCTGCGCTCTATTGATGTTCGCGCCTACCAGTAGGCGTGACCAACGGTAATATATCCTATTTGTTTAAGCATAATAGACGTTCGGAGATAGAAAGAGAACCACAGCCTCATAGGAAGTCTAAGGAAACCCCAGCTGGCACTCGACGAACGAGTGGCCCGTATTATAGATCTATCTCCATAGTATGATTGAAATAATATAGCACATTGTTGATGAATTGAATAGTGATTGTGCATATATATATATATATAGTCTTTTGCAACTGCTTAATTACCTACAAGCCGAAGTGTGCTTTTGTAGGCTTTGAACGTACTGGGCTCTCCTAACATTCAAGCCCATATGAGTTATGGAGAGTTTGCCTGGCGACTGGCCAGTGGCGACTCCACTGTCACTTTAGATTGATATCTAGTTTCGTATAATATACCTATTTGCTATTGATTGCAGTACATTCAATAAGGAACGATAGTTACATGAATATCATAGATTAAGTTAGTAATTAGAATTTATTGCTTTGAATATACCTCTATTGTCTTTTGTTTTGTTTATTAATATTTAAATAAGATGGCCTGACCGGCCTGACATAGATATATACGCTCTAGTTATTTAATACTTTTCTTGTGTGGTTGTGTCCGAGTGAGTTAGCTGCCTCTCGTGCAGTCGAATGCTCCCCAAGACCCTAACTCTGCTCGTGACAATCTAGACATCAGTGATTCATACCGTGTAATTTGCTTAGCTCCTCAAAATCTTCACAGCATGACATTTTAAAATGCATAAAATTTTTTTATGCATTTTCAACTACAGGTACAGATCTATCATCTTTGCCATACAGTTTCCTTCTCACTCTAGATTCTCGCTATTCTACACCTTCAACAACATCAACAAGAGATTTATCATCACCAACAGTCAACCATCCTCAGTACACGCAGCAAATGCGGTTTCATAATTATGTATCAATACTTTGTTTGTTATTATCAGCTACGTGTAATCCAGACTCACATTGATCCGCACAGTCATCTACAGTTTCACAGTGTCTTGTACAATCAACCTCAAACGGTTCTCCAGCATTAAAAATCACCAACAGATTCAAAGTCAAGATAAACATTTTCCTCTTCAAATTCAATACAATAATGCAACATCATGTTCACCGATAGCCTGCAAATTGTGACGACCATTACTTAAATCTTCACCTGTCTCAAACATTCATCATTTTTGGATGTTTTGACATTTGGCCATTTAACAAATACATAGTCTTTGAAATGGTTAACAGACAAAAGCAAGAAAATTGCCTTGTGGTGAGAATTCCGCTGACAAAGACTCTCAAAGAAAGAATTGTTTGTGGTTCCAGACACTGACTTCAAAGAAGATGACTTCATGGTTCTATCAGTTTCAGAGGGATTTGCCAGATGAAAATGGCTCTCTTGGTAAGAATAAACTGAGCCCGAAAGGGGACAGGGAGGAATTCAAACATTCAAAAAAGTTGCGTTGTATTTCTCCATGTCTCTTTGTTTGAAACCACTGCTTGGGTTAGAAAAGCTTCGACCATTCCACCACAAGAGTCACATTATTCATTTTTGCCATGCCCCCCCCCCACCCCCCCCCCACCCCAAAAGAAACAAACACCAATGCTATATATTCGCTTAAGAGCTGACACAGCTGACAATGGCAGTTCGCACTTATATTCTGCACTACAGTTATCAGAGAAAATGACCAGCGTGCTTTGCATGCATTTCTTCAGAACATCTTGGCGGGCAAAATGCACAAAACTAGAATCATGAACGAGATCATCTAATACGTAAACATGGTATGTGTGTGTATGGAGTTCTCCACAAGCTGAACATTTTGTCTACGTGACAATAACATGCAGAGTAACCAGGTGTAACGCCCAATGAGCAGACTGAATTGCAAAGTGATATCTACAATAATAATTTGCTGAAAAATCAAATCAATATCAGATGGCAGATTCATTTTAAATAAATTTAACTGGTGCCTAGCGGCAAAATCATGTTTTGACCCCAAAACAAACGAACAAAAAAAAAATAAAAATCCATCAACTCATCAAGGTTACATTTTTCCTACCAACTCTGCCTTCTTTGTTTGTAAGTACTCTCGGTGATGGTAGGTCACTTAAGAGTTAAGTCGTGATGTCACAATCTGTAATGAATTTTAGCATTAACAGAACCTGTGCCACACTGCGAGCTTGGTAAAAGAAACGCATGTGTGCTCTCACCGTTGTCCTAAAGAAGTTGCACAGATTCTGGCATACGGGGCTTCAGTGACAGTCTTGTGTTGTCTATCAACAGAATAAGACATAAAGCATCATTCCTGCATTCTCACAAAATGTATCCCGCATACCCTGAACAAATTTAGAGCACTTCATTGTTAATAGTAATACATTTACATGAGCAGGGCGACACATGAAAAAAAAAAAAGCAGGCATTTTTTTATATTTTATTTTAAGGATTCTCAAACAAAAAATCATTTTCAGAAGTAGAAAATCGGTGACTAAGAATTTTATTGTCTACTTTTTCAATCTCTGGCTTTACCGCCTCTTTCCCTGCAAGTCAATGGAATGTTCAAGATAATACTCAACAATTTTCTCCCTAGCAATACCGTCCTTTGTTTGTCCTTTATATGGCTGATTGTTTTCAGTTTTAGGAACTGTCTGCGACCCTTTCAAACATTTTCTCTTTTTTGTTTTGTTTTTGCTTTTTTAAAGACATACAATAAAAAATTTTAATTACTCGGAAGAAGTTACATGTAGGCTACTTAGCTTTCTGTGCCGTGTTGTAGCATTGACAAAGTACCTATGTATTTGAAACACAGTGCGTGATATTACATACGATACTTTAATAAATCATTCAGATCATGTTCACGTGGAAGTTTGGATGTGGCAATGCAATAGCTGTTGTTTCGTGGGACACGTTTCTTTGCATGGCTTTTCCTCCAGCCCCAAGATAAAAAGTGGTATGATAGTTTCGTCAGCACACTTTAATAGCAATTTTCTTATAATCTAATCTTTCTACATTGTATACTTCTGAGACACTTGGTACTGAGTGCAAGTTAGGCCTAATTGTTAATTTCTTGAGATAATAATTATGGAAATAGGTCTATTATAACACAAGTTCATAAAAGGAAGGTGTCACATCAAGTGTGTCGGCCCACGTTTCCACCTCATTATCAAGCATGCAGTTGCACATCAACTTTATGTGAGAGGATGAACGATTTTCTATTTTTAATATGTGCTTTCATGGTAACGCTAGTGCGTGAGTAAGGGACGGCCACTCATAGTAGTTTAGGGACACTTGGCCGAGTACCATTAATTGGATTATTTCCCTTGTAATACTAGCGCGGGACCCGTTATTCACATCACGGTGAAAAGCGCGCATTTTGATTGGTCAGTTGGAAATGTTGACCACCGGGCTTTCAACTCTTATATCATGGCTTTAAGTTTCTTACAACTCGCTCCTTCGTTGTTATCCACCGACAGAAAGACGGGAACCCGAATTCATTTTTGAGAGTAGACAATACCCTATCGGTACAATATAGGTATTTATGATAACGTTTGTTATCAACGGAGATACGTCATATTAATGGACTGAAATATCCCACACAAATCTGGCAAATGTTGTTAGTCCTGACACTTTGAAAATTCATATTAAAACTATTACCGGGTTTCTGGTATAAGTAGTCAGTTAGAATTTTAGCAGCAAGTTTCTACTTTATAATGGTACCAATTTTGTTGTACTTTGATGCACATATCCTATTGAAATAATTAATAAGAGGAGCTCGGATTTAAAGTAAACCACGAGTTAAACGCATGTTATCCCCGATAAATCCAACCTGGGGCAAATTTATTCAATTATTGCTGGAGGGGACGTTAGAGTAATTTCTGCAGTTTACTGGGATACCTAATTGACTTTTGTGCGCACCCTTTTAACCGCTCTGTGGATTCGATTGTGTTAGGACCCTAACCGGTTATGTTGTTCGGCTGGACTCAATGTCCGAGCCTTTCACTTGTCCAACACTGGACTACGTAATAGCCCTCTCGGACGTCCGCGCTGGCTCATAAAGATGATGCCAGTTCGAGTGGTCAGTAGACTCCATCAAAGACGCCGCAACAATAGGAAGCACAAGTGGACCTTGCAGAACAATAGACCGGCGGCGGCCTGCCGTGGCGCGCCTCGCCCAAAACATGGCCTAGTCCAGTTGCGCCAGTAGCAGAGAGACTTTGGCTTATGGCTGGTTGGGCTTTTTTTTTGCTTGGTAGGGTTCTCCTATGCCTTTTTGTTTGGTAGTGATACCTTTATGTTGAGGCATTTATCAATAAATAAGATTGCCAGCAGAACCCTGTGTTTGTTAATCCTGTGTATCCTTAAGGGAGTTACTATTGAACCCACGCAGTAACCACATTAGCCACTCGTAGTTCATCCAACATTTATATTAATTAGAGTTCTTTTGTGTACTCTCCACAGAACTCACTGCCTTGCGCTTCTCTTGATCAGTAAGCAGACCGAAGTGTTAAATTCGTTTGAAGTAATTTACAATCAAATAATTATCGTAGCAGATTTATAAACAATTTTGATTGGCTGATGAGGAAGCGGAAGCGGAAGCGGAAAGGTTACTGTCGAGAAAGTTTAGTGTGGCGTCTGCCACGTTGAAAACAACCTAAGTACAACAACGCCGCTATTTGCTTTAAAAGACAGGTGCTGAGTTCGTTAAAGGACATTAAATCAGGTATGAAGTGTGCATTCTTTGCTTAAAGATAAATTTGCTTTTCTACTGCTCTGTTAGCTCTGTTTTATGACGTTCATATTGAAAGTTACAGACTGCATCTCAGTCATTCGGTATCGTACATGGTGGCTGTTCTGTGTTTACGTGACAACGGTTGCAGACCTGAGCATCGTTAATTATTAACAGCATTTTGTTTTTAACTCCATTGTTAACTGACAGAAACGCGTATGTTTGACACTCTGTTCACGGTGTAGGGCGGATTTCAGTAAACAAATTGATAGCGAGTGGCTTGATTGATCGATTTAAAACCAATCTGCATCATGTAGCCTAGATATATATAGATCTATATAGACTCTAGATTGGACTGAAACTGATCTCCAGGTGAATCAGTCAGCTGGTGTAGGTTGGCCAGAACTTTAGGTTATATCTTTAGAAGGAGTGAAATAAGTTTATAAACAGACTGATCCTCAGTATAGACAGCTGCTAATGGGAGGCTGTTCGCACCATATCAGATCATTCTAGACTGCATCTAGTCTAGATGAAGCGGTCAAATCTGATTCAAATTGGTTCCTTTCATTTCAGACATTTCACCTTGCTTCACCTGAAAACTAATTTTTGCAATGTTTTTAGAAGTAATAATGGTGTATGCGTGTGTGTGTGTGGGGGGGGGGGGGGGTTGTTTTATGAACACAACCCATGCCTGAACCAACCGTTGCATGTTGTGACTGATAAAAAGTGATATAGGCTACTATAGATCTATATAGGCCTCTATATGAAAACCGCCTTTAGTCAGATGAAAGTAGCTCTTGGGCCAATCATCACCAAGAGCGCCCCACTTAAGTCTGTAAATGGTGAACCCATCACAGATAAAAATGAACAACTGAATAGGTGGGTAGAGCATTACTCTCTGTTGTATTCAACTGAGAAAAATATTCCACCAGATTTTGAGGAACACCTCCAAAAACTGCCAATAATGGCCGAACTTGACGCTGAACCTTCCTTAGTCGAGCTTTCCAATGCAATCGACCACCTGTCTGCTGGAAAAGCCACAGGAAGTGACAACATTCCTGCAGAGGTATTAAAAGACCTAAAAGGCCCACTATTACCACACCTGTATAATCTGTTACTGCAGTGTTGGAAAGAAGGCGTGATACCACATGATATGAGAGACGCCAAAATTGTCACACTTTACAAGAACAAAGGAGACAAAGGCGACTGCAACAACTATCGAGGCATATCCCTCCTCAGCATTACTGGAAAGACTTTTGCTCGCGTCATCCTCTGCCGCCTTCAACAACTGGCGGAAAAAGTCTTACCAGAAACACAATGTGGCTTTCGAAGCAAACGATCAACTATTGACATGATATTTGCACTTCGGCAAATCCAAGAAAAATGTAAAGAACAAAACAGGCCGCTTATAACATGCTTTGTGGACCTAACAAAGGCTTTCGACACCGCAAGCCGATCTGGCCTGTATGCAGTCCTTAAATCCATAGGCTGTCCACCAACATTGCTAAAACTTATTGCATCCTTCCACACTGACATGAGGGCATGTGTCAACTTTGAGGGCTGCACATCCAATTCATTTGCTGTAAACAGCGGTGTGAAGCAGGGATGTGTTCTTGCTCCTACCTTATTTGGTATATATTTTGCAGCCCTACTCAAGAATGCCTTTGGTCAATGTTCAGGTGGAGTACTTATTAACACCAGAGTGGACGGCTCCATTTTTAATGTTGCCAGACTAAAAGCAAAATCTCGTACAGAGCATATTATGTTACAAGAGCTCCTCTTCGCAGATGATGCTGCAATCGTGGCCCACGATGAAACCACGCTCCAGGCTCTCATCAATAGCCTTGCCAAAGCCTGTGACAAATTCATGCTAAAGATCAGTGTCTCAAAAACTGTAGTTTTGACACAAGGCTTGAGAAACCCCAACCCAATCATGCTGAATGGCTCTCCTCTGGAGCAAGTGGGAAAATTCTGCTACCTAGGCTCAACCATCAGTGGTAGCACAGACATAACAACTGAAATAAATGCCAGAATAGGAAAGGCGGCCACAGCTTTTGGCAAACTCTCAAAAAGGGTGTGGAACAATAGCAAGCTGACCATCAAAACAAAGGTACTCGTGTACCAAACTTGCGTCCTAAGCACCCTGCTGTATGGCTCAGAGACATGGACCACCTACTCCAAACATGAAAGATCCCTCAACTCCTTCCACCTGCGCTGCCTACGCAAAATTCTCAAGATCAAGTGGCAAGACAGGATCTCAAATATCGAAGTTCTGAGCCGAGCCAACATTCCATCAACTCAGGCTCTCCTAGGCAAAAAAAGACTGCGGTGGCTTGGACATCTCCACCGTATGGAAAATGATCGCATCCCCAGACAAATTCTCTACGGGGAACTTGCTACTGGCAACCGACCCAGAGGTAGGCCACATCTGCGATTCAAAGACACTTGCAAGGTCACGATGAAAGCATTCAACATCGACCCCAATGAATGGGAGAACCTTGCAAATGATCGAAGCAGATGGAGACAAAAATTGCGCAGTGGCACGCTCGCAATAGACTTCAAGGCAAAAGAAACATACCTGACAAAACGACAGAGGCGGAATGAAAACACTCGCCAAAGTGAACCCAAAAGACTGACCTGCAATCACTGCCATCGCACTCTCGGGTCAAACATTGGTAGAATAAGCCACGAGAGAAGCTGTCAGTCAAAGTGAAAGTGAATATTCTAGCTGCTAAGACCGTCTGTAAAGACGCTAAAGGCCATATAAATATATAATAGGCCTCTAGAGGTAGAATGCGCATATCCACCATCTTTGCAGTGAGGACCCACGCATCACCATGGCGATTGTGGCGTTGATTTTGATTCGTTATCAGATTTGCACTGCTAGCACTTTAGGTGTCGCGAACCAATCGGAGGCGAGCTAAAACAGTAAAAGTACTTCGCTGTAGTAAACAGTTACACTGGCGCTTGTGTACATGCATATGGGAGACCTTCGGTCAATTCTTGCATTTCGTTTCCCTTGTTTATATGCATGGTAGAGAATCTGACCAGCTTGGATCCATCCTTTCCACCCCTGTCATAACAGTCAACTGCAATGCAACTAGCAGGCATTTTAACCGCTTAGACATTATGATGTATCTCGAAGTTACAGTTACACTAATCAGCTGATCCAGCGGCCATCTTGTGTGTCAGAAGAACAAAACAACACTCTATGGTGTCATGCGCGTTCTACCTATAGTATTTAATCGCTGAGCTGAGCAGTAACCATATGAATTCATCCAGAAGACTAACTCATCCCCCCACCCTGCCACACTCGGATGTATTTACAGTGCGTCATTAAGTTGTGTTTTACAGTCTTAGCAATCAGCCTACTACCCCAAACTTACAGATTCAATAAACTTTTGTTTTGTCATTGTATTGCAAACATTTACCTTAGCACTTATGAATGAATGTATTTGTAATGGCCAGTTGAAACTTGAAGTACTCAGATTGCACTTAGCTGCCAGGAAATGTTTAGAATTTGGCCAAATTCAGATTCATTGGATTGTGTTTTATGAATGAAAATGTGATCATATCTCTAAGTACTAACCCCCACCTTTGCAAACAGTGGACAGCATTGCGAACACCCCCCTCCAACCTTGAGAGAAAGTTTTTGTTTTTGCATAGAGAGATACTATGTTACAAATTTTACAGTTCACATGTATGGAAGCTGCTACATTTGCTGTATGTACTGTGTACATGTAATGTGCATTATATTCTTGGATCTGCATGCATGTATATTCGCTGTCTCTTCTGATGTTTTACATCATGTCTCATCCATCAAACAGATTTGTAAGTTTTGAGAAAAGCAGTGAAGTGAAAGATGAGGGTCAAGGAAATTGACAGGACAGCCAATATGGCCTGGTCCCCAGAGAACAAATATCCTATTTATGTGGCTACAGGAACTGCAGCTCAACAGCTCGATGCTACATTTAGGTAATTACGACAATAGTGCACATTTTAATCAGTAAATTTTGAAGAGGTGGTCATGCTTTCATTATTTATAGGTGGTGTGTGTGTGGAGACCCTCATGCGTCAGAATCCTGAAATAAAATTTTTTCTGACTTTATAGTGATTGTTATCGGTTATTTTGAACTAGATGAAGTTCCTGGCGTTACCGGGATAAACCTGTGAACCCACCGTTCCCACTCTATTTGGTCTAGAAAGCTTCCCATAATTATTCTACAGTCTTACTACAGATTTCATGCACACCAGAGTGCACTCATTTCTGGTAGGGAAATTGCCCGCACCGAATTGAACACGTATTAATACATCGTTTCCGGTGCAGTGAGTTTACTACTGGGAGCCAATACAAAGATCATTGTATTTTAGTTTTTTGCGACTTTTAATTTAAAAATACCTGTAAACTTGAATCAACATAGTCAGTTGACACAAAAGCGATTGGACTGGATTCGTTAACACTTATGAAAATTAAGTTTATAATTGTTGAAAGTGTCATTTAGGCTCTAGCATTGAGCAAAAAAAGGGTCAAAATTGCACCACAATGAATTACTCCCACCACTATTTTTTTTTTATAATAAGATGTGATACCCTGGTACGAGACCTGTTTGTCAGAACACATCCAGTCTATGTAACTGGTGTATTTCCACCATACACTTTTCCATGTGTATCTGCACATGAAGTCACCCTATAAATTAAAAGTAATAATAATGCACAGGTTGACAGTCAATTTGAAATCTATAACTGGATTGAGTAGATTTGTCCTAAATGAGCTGCAATACTGTAAATCACATCCTTTTTTGCACTTCTTGAACTTATTTTCTGTCTGTGATGTCTTATTCACCATTGATATTATTAGTATTACTATTAGTAGGTAATAGTTTGGACTATTAAAATAAATTGCTCAGATTTAACTTTAAATGCATTATGCTTCCTTTTTTTTTCAGCATAAATGTCTGCTTTGTCAGTTATGCTCAACAAATGTTGCCGTTGGTTCTCAATGGCTCAGTGTATTAGATACATCTAGAATAATATTTTCAAAGTTTTCAATTTTTTTCCCCAAGACCGCAATGGTGGCAACTATTGAAATCTTGAAATGTCAGCATTTTGCTATGTGCAAGACTCATAATGCCCTTACATTAAGGGGTTTAGTTCTGAACAGTAAATAGAATTTGTGGTAAAATGAATTGTATTAATTTTCAGCACTTCGTCTGCCATAGAGCTCTACAGTTTGAATCTTGATGAAGCTACGCTTGATATGCCTGTAGTTACATCAGTGTCCTCAGATGCAAGGTAATGTATGAGATGTTTTTTTTAGAACACACAACAAGTATAGAGACTGAAGTAAACACATCACAAGTACTGTTATAATTATATAGTATAGTGCACACACTCACAAAGAATGTAAGAAGTTCAGTTGCAGAGCATGCTGCTTCATATTGAAGTGAGGACCACCACATAAAACTTTGCAAGCCAATACAGAAATAAAGTTGTGTGCTGATAACTTGGTTGCCATTCCAAGCGCTGTGTTGAAATAAAATTTAAAAAAAAAAGGATGATTATACAAATTATACTTCAGAATATTCTTCCATTACACTGATAAAGTTTAATAGCTACAGGTTCGTAGGGATGTGCACATTCTGAGAGCATTAGGGCATGTTGTTTTATTAAGTTTGATTACTTTATTGTTATTAGATTTCACAAAATAGTGTGGGGGCAGATGAAAGATACAGAAAGTGGTGTGATTATTGGAGGAGCTGAGAATGGCAGCATCCATGTGTACAGTGCAGATAAGATGCTTGCTGGCTCTCAAGATTGTTTGATATCACAGCTAACTAGACACACAGGAGCTGTCAAGGCCTTGGACTTAAATCCTTTTCAGGTTGGTTTCTGTACCAATATGCCCTCTGAAGCTTGTGCCTGGATAAGGATGTCATGCATTTATGAATAATGTGAGGCACATAGTTACCTGGGTTTTTATTAGATTTTGTGTAGATGTTTTTTGTTGGTTGTTTTTTTACATTTTTTAAAATCACCATTTAAGCAAATCACAAATTTTCCCAAATTTCCTCTCCTAACTCTCTGATTCCTTAGAAATGTTACTTCTGATAAAAATGTTTTGTTCTGAATGGTCTTCACGCTGATTTCACATGGAATAACATTGAATAACTCAGAAATAAAAACTTATTTGTAGATTGCAAATTCATGTTCAAAATCCACTTCATCGACAAGAAAAACACTAAACAGTCATGTAAAGTGACTCCTCTTGTCTTTGAGAAGGTTCTTTTTTGTGTGATGAAAGTTGATACAGGATGATTTTTGTAATATTAATAGTGCAGCTGTCTTCAGAAATGCCAAAAATTTCAGAAAAAGAGAAAAAAAAACACACGAAAATCGATTTTTTTTTTTCAACAAGACAGCACACACTTATACGGATACCCTCTTCTGACACACAATATAATTCTTCCCAGCAACTCCAGATGTGTGTGTGTGTTTTCTGTTGTTGACTTATTTGATTATTTATCCATTCTTAATCTGTGATATTTGCAGGCCAATTTACTAGCATCAGGAGGTGGAGACTCAGAGATATACATTTGGGATCTTTTGAAAGCTGACAACCCCATGACACCTGGGCAAAAATCACAGGTATGTCCTATTGTTCTTGTCACCTAGTGCTAGGAATAGAAGTGTACAAAATGAATGTGAGTGAAGAGGTGAGACAATTTAGGAGTATCAATTATCATAATTTCAGCTACTACAAAATTGACATGCTGCATGATTTGGCTATGTCTTTAGGGTTTTTGATAGTGTTACTTGTTGGATAGGACATGAAATTTGAAGATTGTTTGCAGTAAGCTTAATTTGTATTTATGCAGCCTCCTGAAGAGTTGTCTTGTGTGGCATGGAACCGTCAAGTGCAACATATTCTTGGATCAACATTTGGATCACGATGTGTGGTATGGGACTTGCGGAAGAATGAACCTATCATCAAAGTCAGTGACAGTATGTCCAGGGTAAGAAATGGTCCTCTCTATTTTATAGCATTTTAGGGGCTAAATAAGAGGAGCTACCAAGGTTTCAGTCAGGAATGCACTTCAAATATTCCTTTGTCCTTCTATGCTGCAATCGGTAGTCCTGTTAGAAGTAAAATTTGTCTGAGAATTGGTGGCCATTCCTCTTCAATGACTATGTTTGGCTTTATTGCTGGTCATGAACTTGCTTAGAGAGGCATGGAATTGAATATGATATATTTTTATTCAGATCAAAGCTAAGCTCATAGCCTGGCACCCAGAAGTTGCAACTCAGCTGTGCTTGTCTTCTGAAGATGATCATACCCCTGTAATTCAAGTGTGGGACTTGAGATATGCTACTTCTCCCCTGAAAGTCCTGGAAAACCATCAAAAGTAAGGACTGTGGTTGATATAGAATACGCTTTCAGTGCATTTGGGATATGGTGATGAAGGAAGAAAGATTGAAGGTTTATATGAATTTAGCTTTCCATGTTGGCACCATTGCTGCCTTGAGTTCACAAGCTGTAGGGGTTGTTTATCATCAACATTGGTACGATCTCAGTCACTAGCTGTATGATGAAGTTTTTCACTTGCCATGGAAATGACAAGCACTTTGAATTTCAAAAATGAAAAATGCATGGAACTGGGATTGTAAAGTGTAGTAAAGCTGGAACTAAGCATAGGAGTTATTTATTATTGACAGAATTGTTGAAATACTGTAAAGTATTCATTTACAAATGAAAATAGTTTTAAGTATCAGCACCCTCCCAGTGTTGGCAGTTTGTCAAGTTTTATGACAATTAAGTGAGTTGTCATTTGATTTCATGTCATGGAAGAGGATTTTTATAGAGATCTGTTTTCAATTATGATCTTTCCAATCAGAGGTGTGCTTTCCATTGCCTGGTGTCAAAAAGATCCTGATCTCTTGCTGAGCTGTGGGAAAGATAGCAGAATACTTTGCTGGAATCCCAACTCGAATGTTGCAAGTGGCGAGGTAAGCAATCGCCTTCAGTCCTCGCTAAATTAAAATGAGTATGACAGGGATTTTGCTGTGATGAAACGTTAAGTCTCGTTCGTATGAAACATTTCTGATTTTAAAGTGTTTCTGAGCCTCATAAATCCCTTTCATTGTCGTTTAGAGAATTGCAGCTTGGTGGTCTTTACAGTGTTGTGGATTCGGCATCGTTCATCTGGCACTGAAAATCTCATTTAGCCATGGTAACTTGCTTGCTAATGGAACTTGCTGGAGCACTACTATTTGATTTATTCTCCAAAAAGTGGCCAGAAGACAACCACATTTATTGTGACATAGAATTGTAAAATGATTTAAAAGATGCATCAGCTTCAGGAAATCTATTGGAGTGCATTTTTCTGTTTTATGTAAACATTTTGACGCCTTTCTGCTTCATAACCGGACAGTTCTATGGAAAGAGAATCTCTGTACAAATGGGTTGATTGATTGTAAGTTATTAAGTTTAGGATGTTGTTTCAAATTGTCTGCAGGCAGTGCAAGTATAATAATATACATTCACAGTTTTCTACATGTATTAGTGTTACATTTCCTTTGGAATTGTCTTTCAATCAGATAAAGGGTATGTTGTCTTGTCATCAGTACAGCTTAATGTTATGATGCTTTGTTTTCATGTTTTGTCTCTTAGGTTGTGTACGATCTCGCCACCAACAACCAGTGGTGTTTTGATATTCAGTGGTGTCCACGTAACCCGTCCATCATTTCCAGTGCTTCTTTTGATGGCCATATTACTCTTTATTCACTGATGGGAGGAGGTCACCCAGTGCGACCAAGCAATAAGGTGCTTTTGTGATTTGCATTACTCAAATAGTATCATACTCATTTATGTGAATCACACACTGCTAAAAATGTATGTTGTGCCCATTTAAAAGTATGGCTTACAGTTTATTCATATAATCTTTAGTAAATATGTGATATTAGTGTAAAAATCCATGATAATTTTATTTCCATGTGTCACAGAAGAAAGATGCTATAGAAATGTTAAATGACACCAACTGATTGCAATAATCGGTACAGTGAACTGTGTTATTTTGATCTGATTAGGTTGCCGAATCATTTGGCGGTGATCAGTTTGGGCCTGCACCAGTTCAGGTTCCTCATGAAGAGGACAAAGTTCTTCCTTTACAGAAACCCCCAAAATGGATCAGAAAGCCTGTTGGAGCTTCTTTTGCTGTGAGTACGCAGGGAGAAGGCACTTTTTATTTCTGAAGTTTGAGCAAGTCTTTCTTGATAAGCATAATCCCATAGAGATGAAGATTTTTTTTATAAATTCTAACATAGGTTGGAGCCAATCCTATATTATGATATGTGACTTAACTCTTGGAAGACTGGGCTATTTTCCATCGACTCGGATTCAAATACTGATGTTGTATATTGGCCCATATGTGCCCCTGATATTATTAGAAATGCCTTATGTCATATATGGATGTGTTCAGAATTGAATATGGGTCAAAATCTGATTTGCTGTACACTGGTGTTTTCACCATACCAATCTATTTGTCCCTCGTCTGTTATCCTACAGAATACTTGTTTGTCAACAGAAAAGGGTAAAAATGATGCACAAATGGTGTATCTTTCCATTCACATCCTCTGTGTCTTCTAAAAGCTATGTATAATTATTCTATTGGAATGTAATGTGGGTGGATGGATCGAGATTTTTTAACAAAAAGTGTGACATTTTTAGGGGTGTTATGATCAAAGCTATATTCCATAAACCTGGAGACCTTGAAACTTAATGTTAACAGGCCACAGCAATCCTGATATAACAGTCTAAATGTCTGTGTGGCACGCTAGCCCCTTCTCTCGGCAAGGAGTGTGTATGGCGGGGTCAAAATATCAACCTTCGTACGTTACTTTTGGTGTTAACTTTCGTCAACATGATGCTTTCTGCTGGAAACGTGAATTTCTGACCCCTGGACTTAAATCGCGGCGTGATTTTTATTGCATAATTGCCCCTTTGTCTTCACACAAAGAACGGAATCACGCATGTGGCCCGTCTTTGTCCTACAGAGCCAGGTAGTCGGCAGACTCGTCATCGTGTTTATAACCGGTAACGTACGCTGCTGTTAAGTGGCCGTTCGGCTCGAAGCATGCGGTCGCGATAGGTCCGCGGGTGAATTTTCAAGAGCTGATTAGGTGATCTCAAATGTGACATAACACTTCCAACGGATATGGAGCAGAACGGCAACAAGTCGATGGGTAAGTTTGGTGTTTATTATCACTCAAATAACGTACACCCACTTCCTTACTGAAGTATGTGCAATTTCAATATAGAATGAACTTATTAGACTGGGATCCAGCGAGAATCAGATGTGCGCTAAAAAACCAGAAATGCATGGTGTACGTATTATTTCAGGTCAAAACAACGATTTTTTTTCATATTTGCCCTCGTGTTTAATAACGGACAGACTCTCACATGTGTGTAAAACTTGCAAAATGGAAATCAAGCGCCTTGACCTTAAACATAATAGGGATATAGTCCGTGTAAACACTTCTTGGCAACCTGCCAAATGATCAGCGCGACGAGTCGGGGAAGATCGCTACACTGGTGCGTGCGTTATTGAAACCCTACAAGGTGTTGTGTTTACGTGACGAACGCCGTGATGTAAACAGACTTTTTTTATTTCTTGCATTTAAAAGACGACTTTCGCTCAGCGGATATCTTTCCCATAATTGTCCATCACCCCATCCAATACCCTGATATTGAACTTGACTGGATTATTTCCCGGTAGCTACATCTGGAGTTCGTTACGGCAACACGTATTGCATGGTGTTTAATAACGCACTGCATACCGGGAGGGAAAAAATCAATAAACGGTACCCTGTTGTACATTAAATTCGTAATGTGTCACTTGTGTCCGTCACACATATTGAAAATACAAATTTCCTACAATGATGTGATCATAAGTCTAAATTGGATGACAACATCAATGGATGTTCGTAACGTAAACCCGAAATGTTTTGTGTTTCAATGGCATACGGCTACCGCCCATCTAAAGACCGATGGCCCTCTATCTGGTTTTAATAACTTTTCATTTATGAAGAAAAAATATTAATTTTGCTGAAGTGAATTAAGGCATAATATTTAGATTGCCTCACTGACGTTGAAATGTAAAATCTTTGTGGAAGTTCGTCACAGAAACTGGATATGTCTGGTGTTGCTGTAACGCACGGCTTTTGCCGATCTCAACGAACGTTTTTCTTTTGTTGTGATTTGGTTTAAATAGTTCACATTTTCAGAACTTGATTTGGTGCCGTGTAGCAAGAAATTTAAAGTACGACCACATTTTTCAATAGGCTTTGAGCTTCACGTGAGCGTTCGTTATTGAAACTCGAAATGCTCAGTGTTGCATTAACGTACGGCAGCCCGGATCTGAAAGAACACATGTTTATCAGTTGCACTTATGTTAGTAACCTTGCATGCAATAAAATTTTTACATTTGAACTTGACGACCCAAAACTTATATGACACGATCAGAGTCATACATTTTGAGTGTCACGCGGGAGAGTTCGTTACTGAAACTTGAAATGCTTAGTGTTGCAGTCACATACTGCCTTTGCCGATTTGAAAGAAGACCTCTGTTTTATAATATGCTGGTTTCTGGTAATTCATATTATGAAAACTAAATTGTGACCTGGTAGTGAGGAATAAAAGTGCGTTTACATTTTTTTCAATGTAGACTTTGAACTCCACATGGTAGTTCGTTACTGAAACTCCAAATGTTTGGTGTTGCAGTAACACACGGCCGTTGCCGATCTGAAAGAAGGCTTTTCTTTTGTTGTCATTGGGTTTCAACTAATTCACATTATTAAAACTTGTTTTGGTGCTGTGTAGCAAGAAATAAAATTACGATCATAGCTTTCAGTAGACTTTGATCTTCACGTGGGCGTTTGTTAGTGAAACTCGAAATGCTTAGTGTTGCAATAACATACGGCAGCCCGGATCTGAAAGCACACATTGATGTCAGTTGACTGATGTTCGTAAAATTGAATGCAACAAAATTTTGATTACATTTGAACATCAAGACCAAAAAACTTAGATGGTACGATCAGGGTCGTACATTTTGAGTGTCACGGGTGAGAGTTCGTTACTGAAACTCAAAATGCTTAGTGTTGCAGTCACATAAGGCTTTTGTCTGAAAGAAGGCTTTTCTTTTATAAGCAGTTGGTTCCAAGTAATTCACATGATGAAAACTTTAAATTGTGTCTTGATAGCAAGGAATAAAAGTAGGTTGTCTACATTTTTCAACTTAGACTTTGACCTTCGCGTAGGAGTTCGTTACTGAAACTGATTTGGTTTCCTTTTACTGATCTTTGTTGTTTATCTAGGCTTAAGCGTCCATCTGTGTAGCCAATACTCTGCAGCTCTTAGAAACTTTAGGGTGATCATGGAATAATTATTAAGTTTTATAATATAGTACATATTATGGAAACTCATGGCTGTAATAATGTATTGCCATTCCATGTTGCTGGGACAGATCTAGATCTGCAAGGACAGGAAACATTTTTGTTTAGACGCACGCAATCTATGTAAAATATTTGATATTATCAAATGATAATTTCATCTCAGGCATGTTACCGCAGTAGTAATGCAATGAATCGTTATTGAATCACAGTTAATAAGCAGATAAAATTTTTGCAAACATGGCTTTGGCTGATGAGTTTCATTCATTACACCACACCAATGATAATTTAGCTTCAGCCCAGGTAAAATAACAGTTCATGATTTGATTTGCGAATGTTTAAGTGTTTTAAATAGTACCATTTTTTAAAATCTCAAATCCTCAGTGACTTTTCTAAAGAGCTTTAAGTAGCAGGATGTTCATGCTAGTCAGAGGCCACAGAAAGGTTGGGATTGCAGAATATGCAGCTGAGATAAAGGAGATTTTTACAGGCCACAATGATGTTTCAACTTTGGTTTTCAAACCACAGTACTTTTACTAAAAGTAATAGTCCTGGGTCCAATCACAGCTGTCAAAACAAAGATCTGTGAAAGCTTTCAAATAATCCAACAAACAGCCTGTCTTCAAAGTGTACAAAAAGCCACCACCACTGTGCAAGACATCTATGTAATAAGGAAGACCTGACAGACAAGATGGTCCAATAAATAACACTATGCCCACTATTGTGGATGGTTCACTAACGAGGATGGGATAACATGAGGTAGTGCTGAAATTTCTGAAAGATGACAATCCTAAAATGATGGCTGTCCACTACCTTATTCCCAGAGAGAGTTTGGCAGTTGCTAGGCTTAATCTTGCAAGTAGGCTAATAAAACAGGTAGATGAAATGAAGGCCCATCCAAAGACTGGAAGATTGTTAAAAAAAAACAATTCTATGAGGACTATGTGTGGCTGCACCTTGATACCAGTTGCTATCAAACAGTTACTGTCTGGACAGGTTTACTGCCTTGCTTGATACTTAGTTCAAGATCATGGCAGCTTTGGGTTCATGAGATGCAGCGAAGTCAAAGCTTTCAGTTTCATTTCATAACAATGGAGTCAGATCAGATCAACAAGCTAATGGACATGAAAGTTGAAGACAGTGTGAAATTGATCCATGCTTCCAGATAACACTTCATGTAGCTGGATCTTCAAGTTGTTGCCAAAGAATGTAAAACTTATTAGCTATGAAGGCTCAGCAAGTGGTTTTGCCCTTCCCAAAAGCATACTTGTTTGAATGTGCTTTTCGTGCTGTTACGGATATAGTGATTAAAAATTGAGAACATGTTACGTTATTAGTTCTACAGTTTTCTAATTGAGTTTCTATGTATGCAGACCGAAGTGGGCATCAAAATCAAATGGAAGATTACCCACATTTATTTTCTTTTGTTGACAGTTTATAAAATCATTCCTGGCCTTCCCTGTAATTGAGCATTAAATCAAATAGAAGGGATGGATGAGACATAGAACTCTGAGAACCAGTGCAGTAAACTACAATTTCCCTGTGATTTCACTACCCTGTGTGTCCTTCTGTCATTTTATGTAACATACAGATTTTTGCTTGGCTAGATGTAGTAGTGACCAGTGTATCCTGATGTCCATCTGTGTTAAGTTTTGCAGTAGATGCTGGCATTAAAATACAGTTCAGTTACATTTCAGCAATTACATCTAGGGAAATGAGAATTCCAATTATTTTGGTGTTTATGTCACGTACAGACTTTTGTTCACATAATTTAACAATGGCCCTCAAACTCTTCTGTCTTCTGTGACTGTGACCCCTTCAAACAGATGCTGAACTTAACATGCAGCTTAGTCTAATCCTTTCATTTCAGTGTGGGAAAATTGCAGTTCAGTTGCTTTGGTGTTTATGTAACATACAGATTTTTGCTAACTGGAAGCTTTCCCATAGCTGCTGCATCAACATATCCTCAGTAGGCCTGGAGCCGTGTATCAAATGCTCAAGTTAATAATAATTTCAACTTGACCACAGTATGAAAGTGCTTGATTTTTAGGGCTTTTACAATTTGGTGTTTATGTAACGTACAGACTTTTGGTGTCTGCCAGCTAACTATTGCAATGCAGAAAGAGCATTTTTGTGCTACATTAGACTTTGTTATCAGTAATAGTCAGAGCCATTTATTCATTTATTTGGATAAGTAAATTTTATTTTTAACATATTTTTATGTTTTTGGTGTTTATGTAACATACAGACCACATATCTGAGAGGCATTTTGAATTTCATAAGTGATTATTGACTAAAAAATTGTATTTCTGACAGTATGAAATAAACTTGCTTAATTAGCTTCCTGGCCTTGTAATTGCAAGTGTTTGAGTTGTTTTTGTGTTGTGACGGTGTTTATGTAACATACACCCTGTCAGACAAGAATGGGTGGTATTGTTGAAACCCGAAGGGAATGCTAAAAGGCAATTACAGAGTATGAAAGACAAATATTTACAGAATCAGATGTAATGGTTTTTAAGGATAGATATCAATTTTTAAAATTCATCACTGTGTCACAAAAAGTGTACAGCAAATCAGATTTTGACCCATATGCTTTAATTTGATGTATAATTCAGGGCTGTTTACAGTAGTCTCCACACCAGGACATAATATGGCTGATCGTTAAAAAAAAAAAACACATTAAAATGCACCCAGACAACATACACAAAGAAGAAAAAAAAAAAGTTTGATGCAAAAGATCAAAATTTTATTACTTGTTTCAAAGAACCTTCAATTTCATATAATGTATCCAAAAATGAGACATGTAGCATGGAATCTTAGGTAGTTATGAGCATTTTTGCAATATATATAAAACTGGACATTAGTCGTGAAAATAGCTACTCAGTTACAAAAAATGAAAAATATTTCTACCTGGTCAACAAAGCATACTAATGTTTTAAAAACCAAAATAAAATATAATTCAGTGAATAATAGTTACAATCTGCTTTCAGCAATTGACTGATACCAGAATTTCATGTATGATATTATGACGAAAAAGTAAACATGTAACTGCAGAAAATTGGTGCCGACAGATTCTCTCCAACATTAGACATTCAAAAACATCACTCAGGGGATATGTTCCCAAAAGCCTGCAATTTCTTGTCTGGTTAAGTCACAGATGTTTACCACACTTTCTACAAGCAAATTTACCTTTCCTCTCCTTTTTCTCTAAACGATAACAACGCACACACAATTCAAAGGCTTATCTGTGCGTACAGGGACAATATGGTTGTCTTCAATCAGTACTTGTTTTTTCTCATAGAGTGGAACTTTCTTATTTTCATCAAATCCTGCCATTGCAAATAAAGAGTCTGAAGAAAGCTCCTGCAAGTAAAAGAATGGGAGAAAAAAAAAAAAAAACCATGAGTATCGGTACTTGACACGCAGCAAAATATGAGATACGAACATGATGAACCAAAACGAGAAAAAGATTTCGTAAATGAATATATGTAAACATCAACAAACCCAAAAGGTGAATAAATCATGTTAACAAATAAACGATGCAGAACCTAAATTCTTAAAACATATATGAGTTGGGTAAGGGAAAAAAAATCACAAACATCTTCTGTATACTTCTCACCTGTGATGTCTTCTTGCATTGCAACAACCTTTACTACAAAAGAAAATAAGAAGGGTCTAGCATCCACTTTGACTGCTTACCTGGTGTTAAAAATTGCTTACAATCTGCCCATGTCACTACCTCTGGCAGATGCAGACTTGGAGGTCTCTCCGGACGAAAGGCTGGCAAGGGATATGATGTTGTGCCCTCATCTTTGTGACCGAATGAATTTTCACTTTCACCTTCAGGTTGCGAGCTGCCGAAACAAAAATAAATTAAAACTATTAGATGTAATATTATTGAAGTTGAAACACAGATCTAGATCTATTTTGAGTTGATAAAATAGAGCTGAAGGAAAATTTTCATTAGATCCCATGCGTTATATCTACTGAAGTCCATAATGCTAACTGTACTAAAACGGTATCCATGTGTAAACAATTAAGCCTACAAAGACACTATGGTATAATGTATAATGCATTATAGTATGCTAGGGCTGCTGGTGATGCTTTTAGTAGGTTTAGTGGAGTGGGATCATGGCGTCAAAATAAACAACATGACTCACCTCAGGACACCTCAGGTCTAAAGTACTGACCGCTAGTTTTGGAAGTCTATTTTCGTCATCCGATGAGTTACAACTCTCATCTGGTGACCATTCGTCAGAACTGCCACTTGCTGACTCGTTCAATGTAATGTCAGAGTTGTCTGAATCCATTTTCAGGTGTAAAAAGTGCTTTTGTTGGTCTGCCGTGGGTCTACCGATCAATCGGCTTAGGCAAAATGGCGAACGAGGAAACCCCCGGAAAAGCGTCACTGCAAATACAAAAATAAACATCTTCAGAAACCTGAACTGGACAAAATCCTGGATTTTATTTAATATTTATCATCCCTCTATCGGAAAATATGCTCAGATCGGGAAAATTGAGGCGGAACGCAACGCGATCGGTGCATTTCTGGGCCCTTATCGCTATCGAAACAATTTTTACGATTTCCCTATAGTCAGTCTTCCGGGAGTTAAAATGTTAATTTTTTTTTTCCTAAAGATTTTGAGCCAGAATATTCAGCCGTATTCTTTACGCTGTTTTGATATTTAGCATTTAAAAGCGTTTGGGGAGTAAAACCTGTCATTCTCAGCATTCTATGATATTTTTCCCAACATAATTACATTGCTTTTCTGTCTTTCCCAGTTTGGTGGCAAGCTTGTGAGTTTTGGCCTTGACAAACCAGCCAATCCACAACAGCCTGTGCCGCGCACTGTAACAATCAGCCAGGTTGTCACAGAAACAGAATTAGTGGTGAGATCTAACCAGCTGGAGCAAGCTCTCAATGGTGGTCAGTTTTCAGAATTCTGTGCTCTGAAAGCTGCCAACTGCAGTGATGCCATGCAGGAAAATATGTGGAACTTTATGAGGGTAAAACTGAATTTGCTGCATTTTCTGTATGCTTTTTTTTTTTTTTAACTAGATGAGGTACCCGGCATTATGCGGGATAAACCTGTGAACCCACCGTTCTCTCTCTCTCTCTTTTTGGTCCAGAAATCTTCCCATATTCTACAGTTTTACTACCAGCGCTCTACGCACTCAGAATTGAATGTGTATTAATATCATTTCTGGTGTGGTGGGCTTATTACAGGGAGCCTGAGCAAAGGTCATTTGTTTCACATCTTTTCAACTTTTTATTTAAAAATGCCTGGAACTTGAATCAACATAATCAGACGATACAAAAGCGATTAGGTTAGATTAACTGACACTTGAGAAAATTAATTTTATAATTTTTGAAACTGACATTTAGGCTCTTGCGTTGAGCAAAAATAGGGCCAAAATTGCACCACAATGAATTACTCCCGTCACCATTTTTTTTTAGTAATAAGATTAAGTGGCTATTTGTATTTTCATGGCATTATACTTTGAATAGTAAAGCAATGGCACTACTGGTGAAAGCTTTACTTTTATTTGGAGATAAAATTTACCTGTGTTGATACAGTTGTCATGATGAATAAAAGTAATATAATACTAAATTCATATTTTAGTGGTTGCTTTTCTTCATGTATTTCTTTATTGTTCTTTCCGTAAAGTTGACTTTTGTTATGAAATGAAATAACCTCATATAAAGCCATTTATTCCACAAACAGGTCAACTTTGAAAATGAACCGAGAGCTAAATTTCTGCAACTACTGGGATATGACCAAGATGAACTGGCTCGCAAGGTAAGCCATCTATTGCCTCTCAAAGTAGTCCTGGAAGCTAGAGATGGGCTTGGACTTATTTTTTTCAAACTTTTTTCTCAACCCTTTGAGTGCACCGAGGTCCTAAAGTTGATTGTTGGATTAGGCTATTAATGTACACTAGATCTATATGTCCTTCCAAAACCAATGTTGCCTGTAAGTTCTACATTCATGCACTTTAAAAAAAAATTTTTTTTCAGCTTAGGTTGGGGAAAACTTACAGCAGTGAAAGAGTTAATGACAATGGCAAACAGGAGTGCAGTGTGCAGGAAATTTGGAATTTTTTACTTCATTTTTGATGGTGGGAAGGGCTTTTTGTACATGCATAAGAAAAAACGGTAAAAGTAATGGGGAAAATCGACATTGCTAGTGAAATCATACATGGGTGAATTGACTTTTCTTTGATGTACAGGTCGTTGAACATACTGGTACTGAGGTGGCTGCTGCTTCTAGTCGTGGGGTTGATGCACGAGAATTGGCTGAGAAAATGTCACTGCTTAATACAGGGGTGAGCCATTTAATTTTCAGAGACAAGAGGCACTGAGATATGGTTTTTGAGTAGTTTTGTTATCTTTTGCAATCAGTTTTTTAGGTATACTTTACCAGTGCTGTAGGTGAATGTGAGCTTTATGCAGTTCATATTTTCAAAGCAGTAAAACATTTAGTTAGTGAACATTCCAAAGCAGTGAAAAAAAATTATCATTTAATCATGTCTTGATTTTCTTTACTGGATTGCATTCATTGAGACTGTTCAGAAATAAATTGTAGAGCATTTGTCATTGAGTTTTGTAACCAGACTGTTGTTGGGAAAACTGCATTTTACAATCACAGGAACAAAATCATTATAAATTAATAGATTAAAATTTAGCCATATCATCCCCCCACTAGCAACAACAAAATTTATTATTCATTATTAAATATATATTATTTATTAATAAATATTGAATTATTATTTGAGTTGTGAGTTGTGAACTGTTGTGAGTTGTGAACTGCGCCTAACAAGCTGCGTTACAATTTGCTCTGAGATAGAGAGAGAGAGTGAGGGAGAGAGAAGCAGTGTAGTGTGTTGGGCGCTTCGCAGGCGCTCCATTCTGCTCTGTGGTTGACATGTTGCTTCTGTAAAGTGCATAGAGCATTTTAAATGGATATGGGCTATATAAATGCCATTCATTATTATTATTATTATTATCTCATACGTCAAAAGTCGTTGCTCAAGTGGTCACGAGTGAAAAAAATAAAGGATTTTACTTTTCAGAGAGCTTTAATTTTATGTATAAATTTGATTTCAGAGTGTAATGAAGGCAGACAGGTTGACTGCAAGTGGAAGGGCTTCTCCAAATGTGGGATCAAAGGTAAAGTTAGAGAAATTATTATTCAGGTGGAGAATTTTTTGGTTTTTTTTTGCTAGCGAAACATGCTTATTTAGTTTGCATTGCACATCTGTGATTATCAGCACTTGGTGATGTAGTACTGTCATCACAGATCTGCAGTGGTGATGTTAGAGGCTTCATAACTCGTCCCCAGTAGCAGACATGCAAATAGAGTATTTCTTGGATGTGGTGCCACTGTTTTACTTTCAATAGGTATTGGAAAGAACTCGCAGGTTGAGAGACTGATTTTATGTGAATTTTTTAAACTGGAGACCTGGTAGGCACCTTGTTTATGTATTTTTTCACTAAACAAACAGTGCAACGCAAACGTGAGTGCCTGGCTTAGTCTTTTCAATTGTTTTGACATTCTAAAGTTATTTCACTATGTTTGATACCCCACACAGTTCAAAATTTAATGAAATAGAGGGGTGTGTCACCTTTCATCACTCTCAAAGATGATTTTTTATACCCTTTTTTCAGCTTCGTTCACACTTTCATAGACGCACAACAATAAGAGATATACATTTTCTGACTGCCAAACCTTAAATTTACAATCAGTTTTGAACATATCTTCCAGTCCAAAGATGAAATAGTTCCATACATAAATGAAAAAGTTCTGCATTTGTGAGTTAATTTAAGCAAAATTAAATTGGCAGCTGGCCCAGCAGTGTTCTATTTTCTGCACTTTTTTCTTTCTCTCAATTATGTATGGCACATTCAAGGCTTTAACCTAATGTACACTTTAAATGTGTGTAAGTGTAAGCTATATGTAGCAGTATGTTTGTTTTCAATTGAATTAGACTCCTGTGGATCAAATGGACAATTTGTCAGATGGATCAGCAGCATTTGATGAAATAGCTGGATCCCAGGACAAGATGTCTGGCTCAGAAACTCCGCTAGTTATTCCAACTAATAATGGTAAGAATACCTGTCGTGCTCATTTGTGGTTGTAAGGTAGCATCAGAATTGTTCAGAAGGCCAAATTTCATTACCTCATCAGCGTTGTATTAAACAAACTGCTAATGTCTAGTTGCTTCGACAAAAGCCCATGTATAGGATTTAGGATAAAGTTATGATGTTACAGTTACATTTTCAGAGGGATTTATATTTTAAATGACATTACCTTACTCATTTCAGCTGATGGTTTGATGACGCAGGCCCTCCTTACAGGGAATTTTGAGGCTGCTGTTGAGATGTGCCTCAGTGAGGACAAAATGGCAGAAGCAATTTTATTGGCAATCGCTGGTGGTCCTGAATTGCTGATTAGGACACAGAAAAAATACTTCCAGAGGAACAAGTCAATATTGGGAAGGGTAAGTTATAATGAAAGTGGAAAGATTTATAGGTGAAATTACCATGTGAAACTAGCAATATGTAAGGATACAACTATAATTTTACAAGAGCTGAAGAAAATTTACATTCAGTCTGAAGAAAGCGTGACCTCTAATTTTTGTATTTTTTTTAATGACCCATCTGATTTCATGGAATTTTATTGTACTGGTCAAATTCTTAGAAATTCTTTCCTGTCCCATTTTTTTTTCTTTCTCGGATTTAAATCTCATGCTGTTACTTCTTAACACTGAAGCAACATTTAGAGTAAAATGTACTGCAATATTAGGATGCAATCTGTGTTTTTCATTGTTTGTGAGTTATTTATTTTCCCATAATTTAACTGGAAAATAAACGGTGACAAAAGTTTGTTGTTGTCTCTTGCTGTGTAGTTGATCTCATCTGTTGTGACTCATGACTGGGGCCATATCATTGAAACATGTGATCTAGACAACTGGAAAGAAGCCTTGGCAGTGGTCCTGACATATGCATTACCTGAAGAATTCTCACCCTTATGTGGTAAGTTTGCAGTATTTTGTAGGATAATTTGAATTTTTTAAACTTTTTTTTTTTCAAGAATTGTTTGTATACTGACTGGTATTTAAAATTTTTATTATCATAGTGATGAATATTTAACATAATGGGGCTGGGGGTGGGAGAGGGGGGGGGGGGGGTTGTTAGTTCATGAAAAGTCTTTACAAGAAACTTCAAAATTCACAAATGTAACAGTGAGACATATTTCCGTGTATGAGTTTACAAAAATTGTCTTGCTGTTTGTTATTAGTCTCCTGTCAGTCATAGCTATTGTATAGTTTGTTGTTTAAAGCTATTTATGTGGTACCTATATTAGACTGTCAGTGTAGTTTTTGCATATTTTTAATGGTTTGTCCTGATTTTCATTTCACAGACACTCTGGCTCTGAGACTGGAAACTGAAAGAAATGGAGAACTGTCATTGTATGCAAGTTTGTGTTATATATGCTCAGGAAATGTAGAAAAATTGGTACAAAACTGGGTCAAGAACACAGAAGATTCCAACCATTCTCTTGCTTTGCAGGTAATGATAAATGAAATGTTTGTATTATTGTTGTAGGATTCCTGGTATTTTAATCTTTTACCAAGACAAGCATATCAGCTTCTAGATTTCAGAGGAGGCACCTGTGGCATCTCATTGTTTTCTCGAATATGAGTCATCGTGAATTCTATCTGTTATGGAAAAATTTTACAAATAAGTCAAGTACGAAGGAGAAGAATATTTTTATGTAACACACACCCTGTGTGTCATTTGATGGTAGTGTGAAGTTTTGTGTTAAGAGTGTTAAATGTTAATGCCTGTAATAAGCATGCTCGGATCTGTGTTTACATTGTTCTTGAAGTCTATGTTTTAGATCTGTTTTCACATGGATATAAAGGTAATCTTTGTAGAAACCTCAACTTTTTAAAGGAACCCATTTTGACTTTGCTGGAATAGATTTTCTTAACAATTTTGACATAAGTTTGAGTTTAACAGTGGAGCTGGAAAAAGCATTGTTCTGTAAAAAAGGATTGATATTCTTTATTTTTCTATGAATAGGATCTGGTTGAGAAAGTGATGGTCCTTCGTAAAGCAGTGGAACTGTCAAGAGGAGCAGCACCAAATGTGTCAGGTGGAGCCCTGGCAGACAAATTGAGCCAGTATGCTGGGCTGCTAGCTGCCCAAGGCAGCCTTGCTACTGCATTGTCCTATCTCAACAACACATCAGATGTGAGCATGGATGGTTTCTGCTTTTGAAAAAATTTGATCACAAATTAAGTTCCAGCACAGATGACATGTTTATTTGTCAGCACAGTGGGTGAAATATAATAAGAGCAATACAATAATGTTTTTGATATAGTAATGACTTGCAGTAATGTGTTCAGAATGCCACAGTAGTAGGTATTACAGAGAGTGGCATTTTTTTAAATGTGATATTAAATTATGTTTTATTGCTAATAAGACTCTTAAGGCTGAGCTGCACCATCTAATGTCTACATTGTCAAATTTTATTATAGGTCAACCTTGCTATTCTGCAAGATCGTCTTTGCCGTGCACTTGGGCCAAGTTCTGGAATACAAGGTGTAGCAAGTCCTTTCCCGCAGATAAACATTTTGCCAGAGGGGATGCAACCCCAGGCGCAAGCTCAGGGCATCAAGAATACTGCAGCAGGCAGGACTACTATGGGACAGCAAGGTCATCAAGCAATGGCAGGCAGAGATAATTTTCAGACCACTGCAACTTCAACAGCTAATTACTACAACCAAACTCAGTATAGCTATCCTAACATGACAGCACCTAACCAACCAGCTGTCTCAGCAGCACCTACTCACAAAGGTTGGTGACTTCTACAACTTTCCAGTTCTTTAGACAGTGAATAAAAAATGATGCAGGCATGAAGCATTGTTTCACATATTTCCATTTTTTCAGAATGCTGACGAGGAAATGTACTTTCAATTTACAATCGCATTTCCTTATGACTGCATCCCATCTTGAAGAATCAATAAATATTAAGTTGTTTGGTTTGTACAGTAATGTCCGAGCATAGATCATACTTCAAAGAAAAGTCATGATCTGGTTATGTAGTGCCTTATTAAGTTTTTGTTTAGTGAATTAATGAAATATTCTGTTTTGCTTTGCAGGCAATATAAAGAGCAATATTTGTTCTCAGAAAACTAATTACCGATGGCTGTGGTTCAGCTGAGGCTCTTCGGCCATAATTTTGTTTTAGATATAATATATGCAAATATTCAAACCATGCCATACTTAGTAAAATTTCAAGATAAAGTGATTCCCATCAGATTAATTTGCCATTAACATCTCTTAACCAAAAAATGCGATTTAGATTTGGAATAACACTATTACTACTTATTGAATGCTTATGACCTGTGGGAAAATGTTGGCTTGTGTTTTTTGATTTATCAGCATCTTCAGTTCAGTTATTTGTTCGTCTTTTTTTCTTTTTGTTTAGTTTTGCTTTTGTATGTGTTCACTTTTATGGCATGTAGACTGTTTGTTGAAACATGATATTTCTCTCTTAGGTCTGTCACCTAAGTATCCACAGTATCCATCATCCAGTCCAGCATATGCAGTGGATACTTACCCTAGTCAGGGATATGCACAACCAAACTACAACCAGCCCTCACCATATGTTAGTCAGGCAAACATGTACAGGTAAATAGAGGCAATGAAGTGATTTCTACTGAAGGAAGGTCACAGGTGGCAAGGTTCCTTTCTCTCTTCCTCCCTCTTCCACCCCCAATCCCAGTTCTCACATACTTCGGCTTGTCACTTTCACGAGAATCTGAGCTCCCAACTATTTATAAGAGCTAACCAGTTTGGTAATCATGTAAATTAGTTTTCCCAGTGCATCATACCAGGCCTAAGAAATTAAGAGATAGAACTTGACCACTATAATTTGAGTGACAATATACCACCTTTGCGACATGCTAAGTAAGTTTGCATAGCGTAAACCTTATTTATGTTGATTACTTTTACCGCAAAGATGGGATCGTCATCATGTTGAAATGTTGGTAGTTTCACAGCACATTTACAATAATTTGAAGGTTTGAAGGACCTTTAACGTTATCAATTTTTAGTAAAATAAAGAGAATGCTCCCGGTAAATTTAGTAGAATAAGACGTACAGATTGAGGTCTGTTTCAAGAAATTTAATTTGGATCGCCTCCTTGACATAATTTGAGGGATGTTGAATTTCTTCGAATGGGGCAGGTCCGTTTTGATTTTAAGTTTTCACATTCTTCGAATGGGGCAGGTCCATTTTGATTTTAAGTTTTCACATATGCGCTATCATTTTGTTTTCAGCCCCAACACATATTCACCAGCAACAAATAATCAACCAGCTTTCTTTACACCTGTGAGCACTGCTGGGCCAGGTGCAAATGTATACCAGCCCCAACTTCCAGCTCCAACACCATCGCAGCCAGTCAATATGTACTCATCGTATCAAGACAAACCTGCAGAATCAGCTTGGAATGACCCTCCCATTGTGCAAGAGAAACATAAACCAGCCCAGAATGTGAGTTGAATAAGGGTGAATTAGGGCATTGCTGGTGACACCCCCAACCCTCTCCCTCCTTATGTGCTGCATGTCTGTGAAATGAAGGAGGGAAAAAGTTGCTTATACATATAGTAAATCAAACCAGAACCATAATGCATAGAAGATAACCAAATCTGCTCATCATATTAGGACAAGGGCTACATTTGCACATGGCATTCAGATGAGGCTTGTTTCGTGATTGTAGATGCACCGCCCAGTAGAGGTTAAAATTTATACTGTTTATTCTGCTTAATCAGTATTCAACCTTTTGGTTATTTGTCTTTCAGTATAACACCCCGGGCCATAACTTGTTCACACCTCAGTCGACGGCTGCTGATGCTGTTCCTCCAGGAGCCCCAACTTATCCAGGACTTTACAATCCTACAGAACATAAACCAGCACCACAGGTAAGTAAAGAGTTATTTTGATTGATATATGTGGCACTGTCATAATGGGTTCAGTTGCAGTGAAGCTGGCCTGAAGTAGAATGCTGGGTTAACAGAGGAGCATTGAATGTCTTGAGACTCATCATACTCTTCATCATGTTACTGTTCTTGTTATACAACAAGAAAATAGCATAGACCAGACATTTGATCTGTAATAGATGTGATCGGTGGAGAAATTCTGTCCAGTCCAGGCTCACTGCATTTATTATTTTTTTATTTTTTTATTATTGATCTTCAGTTCATCTTTCAAAGGGCACAATATAGCCATTATTGTAGTGAGGCATTGTGAAACCCAAAATCAAGCTCAAAATACCTTTCAAACATTTAAATGATGTTATATTTGTGGGCGTATTTGTGGGTTTAAATCAAAAGTGAGATGTAGAGGTGCTTTAACAGTATGTGAAACAGATTTCTAGTACTTCCAGTAGGCCACAAATCATGAAGGTTAGCCTTGATAAGCATTAACATGTCTTTATTGGATGCAAATCCTGAACATCTCAGCAATCAGACTGCTTGTTTCTGGAATATTAGCATTCAAAGACAGAAGAGCTTTCGGAATTTATTGCTGTTTATTATTTTATTTGTGTGGTTATTTCAATTTCATTTCATTTTTATTTCTGGTACATATTTATTACTAGCTGCCTTTTGTTGGATTTTCATTTTCAGACGTGCATTTTGTGTTTTATATAGATACTTTACAGCCTAATATATAACTGATTGTTTGCCTAGTTGTTTTTTTTTGGTTTGGATGTTGTTGAAATGTATCCATATCTACATTTCTGGTTGATCGATACATTTGTGATCTATGACATGATAAAACATCCAGTATGAAGTATGCTGTCGTAGAATTAGCATTTTTATAGAGGCTCTACAAGAATACTGTTGTGACAAGTGCCTATTTTTGGGATGATGCGCTGCTTGCTTCTTTTTTCTGTGCTTAAGAACAATTTATTTAAATTCATGAAATCTATCCTGCTGATGATACAGGTCCTCAATTGTGAAACCACAGTTTGCACTGCTTAAACCACTGCTTTTTAATTATACTTTGTCAGCAGATGGGGAGACATTGGGTAATATTTATTTTAACTTTAACGTTCTGGGGGGGCTTTGAGTGTACCACTTTTATAGTGAAGGATTTTAGTTGTGAAAACAAGACAGTGGATGCAAGGAGTAAACCTTCATTTGTCGATGCTTCATTAGTGACGAGGTCAGAGAATTGTCAGAATAACGAAATATTGTGATCCTTCTGGTTCTTGATAATTTGAGGCTTCTGTCAGTTTGTGTAATCCGATGCATTTTGCTCTTTCCTGTTTTACCTGTGTCCTTGCCCACCCTATTTCATCCCCTTGACTCACACCCTGCCTTGTCCTGAAACAGCCATACAACAGCCCCTTCTATGGGGGATACAACCCGACAGCTCCTACACCACAGGTCAACAACACACCAGGGCAGCAGCAGGTATAGTAACTTAAGTTGTCCGCCCTGGAAATTGGTTCCTCGTCAGTTATTTATTGCAAATCGATCCACATTGCTGTCCATATTGAAGTTGATGAAGAATTTGTGATTAGTTCATCTGAGGTGTGAGAATCCATTGCTCTTCCTTCCTGTCACCTTGTGAAATATACATGCCATAATAATGTTTTTTTCCAATGGAGCTAACATTCTGTCATGATGAATGCTATTCAGTGTAAAGGGTTCAACTTGCTGCACTCTTATGGACATGTCATTGATTACTGTACACAATTTATTTTCTCATGTCACTTTTGCTTGTAAAATTGCATCTCATACTAATCAATGCAATGAAAACTTGAGTTCTAACAGTAAAAGCTGTTTTATATTCATTAAGAATTTATTGTTTTATGTAATAATAATAATAATAATATATTGCATTTATATAGCGCCCAACCCCGTCGATGACAAGCTCTGGGCGCTTTAACAAACTCTTACACACACACACACACACACGCATACACAAAAGAAATTCAAAAATATTTACTATTGTTGCTGCCGAAAAACACCTAGCCTAGTTTGTCTGAAAGAAATGGGTCTTCAGATGGCGTTTGAAAGAACCAATGTCATTAATTTCCCTGGTTGTCTTTGGGAGAGTGTTCCAGATGGTAGGGCCAAGAAATGAAAAGGACTTTTCTCCTACAGTGGACAGATTCATTTTAGGTACTTTCAATTTTGTAGTGTCAGATGATGATCTTAGTTGACGAGATGGAACATAGTAATCAGTTAAATCAACTAGGTACGATGGAGCAGTATTATTGACACATTTGTGACAAATGGATGACAATTTGTACATTATTCTTTTCTCGACTGGCAGCCAGTGCAAACTCTGCAGAATTATTTCTTCATAAGTCTCAGTGTTTAATATAAAATAGACACCTGAACTTCGGCTTTTAAAAAGATGTTTTGAATTGTTCCATTTTGTTTGTTGCATGTTCTTGAATAGTTGTCAACAGTAGTTCAACTAAAACAGTTTTCTAATCTGTTGCACATCATTCCCAAAACTTGATAGATGCAGAATGTTTATGTAACCATTCAGTATTTAACCAGCATGCTATTGAACATGTATAACACCTTAACTATTAATTGTATTGTCCTTGTAAGAAATAATTTTTACAACTTTCTGCATGTCAATGTATGTATTTATCAGCAGCCTGCTGCACAGCCTGAGCCTCCCAAGCCAGTTCCCAAGGGCCCAGTTCCTACCGAGCATCAAGTTTTGCAGGATGTTTTTGGCAAACTGGTGAAGAGCTGTTTACAAGTGGCTCCTAATGCTGTAAGTCCCATGTTTTTTGTTTCGTTTTTATTAGATTTCTTCACCATAGGCCAAGTCTGTGACTGTCGTTTCTATACTATTATGAGGTCATCAGACACTTAACATCAGCAACTTTTGCTAGCAGAATGAAATTTTGGGAGAAACGTGTTTTGCAACAGAAGCATGATGGCAATTGTTTTGATTTTGTCCTTGTTTAAACCAGTAAATTGAAACCGTTGAAGGTCTCAAACAGGATCATTCGGTGATAGGGTATTGCAGTTAATGGAAGGCAATGGTACCATAACGGTTGAGTTCTCTTTTACATTCAACCATTTCACATTAAGTTATAACTACTTTCTGCCACATTGTAGTAAATATTTTCATTTGGTGATAATACTGAAAAACTCTTGATAATCCATAGCAAAGGACATTAGCGGTAAACTGCAGTGATTATTTTGTAATGAGAAGCATCAGTTGGAAGTTACTTCATTTGATCAGATTAATAAAAATAGGGGGTGACTAATTGGGCCAAACTGCATTTTGTTTGCGCAGTGAATTTTGGAAAGTGCGGCGGAGGGTTTTGGTTAGGATTAAGATTAATTTGCTGGCTGCAATAATTTTTTTTTTGTGTGCTGCATTTGTGTTAGCAATATTTTCAGAAAGAGACTGCAAATCAGTCTGCTACCTGGGCCAAATTACCTCCATTATTATGATATAGTACTCAGTTCTCTTCAGGGGTTTAGGTGTGGGGATGAAAGAGAAAATGTTTGCAAAATAAATCAGACTTAATTATTTTCATTTATGTCTCGACTTGAAGCAAGATTATCAGTTTAGTGGTTTCTTAACCACCCATTCACCATATTCATTTTGCAACTTGATATATTCCAGCAAATGAAGCGAAAACTTGAAGATGTGACACGCAAACTTGAGATCCTCTATGACAAACTTAGAGAAACCCAGGTAAGAATGTGCAGAGCAGAATTCCTAGTCAATTTTAGACATTTATATTTATGCATCCTTTCTTAGTAATGTGAACACAATGGAAATGGTGTCAGTGCTCATTAGTAACGTGAACACAATGGAAATGGTGTCAATGCTCATTAGTAATGTGAACACAATGGAAATGGTGTCAATGCTCATTAGTAACGTGAACACAATGGAAATGGTGTCAGTGCTCATACACTTGTGCTCCATATAAAGAAAAAATAAGTGCTGTGTAAGAGTGCTGATCTTTTCACTGATGTTGATATTGCAATCTGTTTGTAGGTCCACAAAACTATCACTTTTCTGTTGAATGGAGTGTGGAGAATTGATTTGAATGTACTCAACAAATGACTGTCACAGCTTTTAGAAAAAAAATATAAATGTTATATACCACTGCATCAAGAGCTGTGCCAAATTTTTTACACATTGGCCATTATTCAGGAACCAACCACTTATCCGACTTTTTTGCTGTTGGGTTAAGTGCCAAAAATACTCTTATGTTCATATATTTATAGGATTTCCCCAAAGGTTAAAAAAAAAGTATTGAAATAATCCTCTCAGGCAGTTACCATGTTTATTTCATGATCTTTAAACTCAGATGGAGATAAAAATTTGTTCATTGTCATCAGTACAGTCATGTTGCCTTCATAAGCTTAAACCGGATCAAATTGTATGTTCCTTTCCTTTAAGTCTCTTCTAAAAGATTTCAAAATCCTGTCTCATGTTGCATTTCATTACATGTGAAAAAATCATGAAGATGATAAACATTTCTATGTACCATTTGATCATACACATCCACTCTAAAGTAACCTTCTAGTGGTAAAGAAAAATTATATCATTTGTACTTCTCGATTTTTGGGCAACGGCAGTAAGTGCAAAACAATTAGCAATAGAAATGTTATTATACAGAAACATTCTGGTTTATCACATTTGTATTGTTTGTCGGCTGCCTTGATTACACAAAGTGAACCATTTTTAGAAAGCAATTTTTGTCCATTAAAATGTTAAGAGTTTAATATATTCTCACCAACTATTTTGTGCATAGAATACTGCTTGAAGTTGCAGTTGCTTGTGACTGTCATTTTGCCAGCATGAAAATTTTCTTCCTCTACTTCAGCTGTCCCAGGCTGTGCTGCAGGGTTTACACCAGATAGTTCAAGCCATCCAGCAGTATGACTACAACAGTGGTCTAGCAGTATACACTGGCATGGTGTCTCATGGCAATTTCTCTGAGATCTCAAATTTTATGCCAGCTATAAAAGTTTTACTCCAGTCAGCTCATCAGATGCAGGTATATGTGCAATGAGGAAATGGGTGTTTAGTTGTATTCAGGCAGGAATGAGAATTGATTGTAGTTTGAAGTGAATTTGGGCTAGCATTTATATTTATATGAAAAGAAACTCCTTGTACAGAAATATTACAGTATGACAAATATAATTTTAAGAGATTTTGTATTTGTTTCTTATGCCTTCCAGTGATTCTTTCCTTGCTGAAGTAAAGGCATTTATTTATAGGTGTAGGTTGACCCTATTAATATTTTTTATTTGTTTTTGTAAGTATTGCTCTGCCATAGAGGTTCAGAAAGTTTCTCCTTTAGTTTAACTTTTCACCAATTGACAGAAAATTTTCCTCACAGAAAGTGACCACGAAAAAATTTCATGCATCTTTTTGTTGTCCATGTTGTTGTTGAAACAATAAAGCACCATTGACCAGAAAAATAAACATATCTGCTTTTCTATGGATGATGATGTCATCATCGTTGAAAAAACAGTATGAGATTCTTCCTCTGTGGAATGATAACTGTACTTGAATGAATGTTTTTCATAAATTCATTGCTTATTGAGACAAACACTTTTTTTTCTGGATTTAGTGTATTCACGAATTCATTCTGTTGCAAGTTTCATGGTTCCAGTCTGTAAATGGGGAAACAAAGCACTGTAAAAGTAATCTGGGAACAGATATTGTGAATGTGGGCTAGTGTGTTTGTTAGTTTTGTGTCCTATTAATGTTTAAAACCATGTAATTATTTTATCTTGTTGAGTAAGAAGCCTACTTAGACCAATAGCCTTTGTGTAGAAATGTTATTTCGCTCTGAAATCTCATTTGTATCCAAAGATAGTAATTTAATTTGCTTGTTTATTGTCATCATCATTGCCTTTCTCACCCTGGATCAGGGTATAGGCCACCAACAAACACTTTCCATCCCTCTCTATCATGGGCCAGCCTCTTTACATTATTCCAAGTCTTTCCGGTTCGTTGCACATCATTTTCTCTGGCTCTTCTCCACGTTCCGCGCGGCCTTCCTCTTGATCTCTTGCCCTGGGGATTCCAATCCAATACCTTCTTCGCGATGCTGTTTCCTGGCCTCCTGAGAGTGTGGCCGATCCATCTCCATCGCCTCCTACCAATTTCCTCTCTGACTGGGCTCTGTCTTGTTCTTTTCCAAACAATTTCATTGCTGACCTTGTCTGTCCATCTGATCTTAAGTAGCTTCCTCAAACATCTGTTGATGAAAACTTGGATTCTCTTTATGCAGTCCTGGGACGCATTCCAAGTCTCACATCCATACAACAGGACTGACTTCACGTTCGAGTTGAATATCCTCAGCTTTGTTTTTAGAGATATATCCTTGGTTCTCCAAATCTTGCTTAAGGACGTGAAAGCTGCCTGTGCCTTTCCAATTCGTGCTTTGACTTCTGCCTCTGTTCCTCCCTTATTGTCAATGATACTACCAAGATAGCAGAAGGACTCTACATCTTCCAGTGGTTGATCTCCTACTTTGACTTGTTCGCTTGGGGGTGCAACAATTTTTAGGACCTTCGACTTCGCAGGATGTATCCTCAATCCGATAGATTCTGAAATTTTGTTTAGAGCTGTAGTCTTTGCTTGCATCTGGTCGTGTGTGTGCGACAATAGTGCCAAGTCATCTGCAAAATCTAGATCGTCCAGCTGTGTCCATGGGGTCCATTGTATGCCATTTCTTCCTCCATTGGTGGTTTCTTTCATAAGCCAATCAATCACCAGAATAAACAGAAATGGGGACAGCAAACAACCCTGCCTAACACCAGTCTTGATATCAAAGCTGTCAGTAAGCTCACCATCGTGTACAACTCTGCAACTTGTCCCCTCGTACATGCTCTTGATAAGATTCACCATCTTCTCTGGGATTCCATAATGTCTCAATATTCTCCACAGCGTTTCTCTATCGATGCTATCAAAGGCCTTCTCGTAGTCAAGGAAGTTCACTATCAGTTGGGAGTTCCACTCTAGCGACTGCTCTACTATAATTCTCAGCGTGGCGATCTGGTCGGTGGTTGATCGATTACTCCTGAAACCAGCTTGCTCCTCACGAAGTTTTGGGTCTGTTGCATTCTGTATTCGCTTGAGAATAATCCGATTGAAAACCTTTCCTGGGATGGAGAGAAGTGTGATTCCTCTGTAGTTACTACAATTGCTGAGGTCCCCTTTTTTTGGAAGCTTCACGAGGTGTCCTTCCTTCCAGTCCTTTGGAAACTTGCCTCCGATCCAAATCCTCGAGAATAGTGAGTGAAGACCCTCTGCAGCCCCAGCAGCATCTGCCTTCAGCGCCTCTGGTGGGATCTGGTCTGGTCCAGCTGCCTTGCCTCGATTTAACTGCTTTATGGCATCATTAATCTCTGCTTTAGTCGGAGGGTCGCAACTGATCGGTAAATCATTTCTTGCGGGTAGAATGTCGGGTGGGTTGCTTGGTGGAGGTCTGTTCAAGAGGCTACTAAAATGTTCTATCCATCTTTTTGCCTGAGCTTCCTTTCCAAAAATAGCCTTCCTGTTGTAATCCTTGACAGGAACTTCCGGTTTTCCATATTTTCCAGCAAGAGTCTTTGTAGTCTGGTAGAGGATCCTCGTGTGTCCTCCTGTTGCTGCCTTCTCTGCTTTCTCTGCTAACATTCCTATGAACTCCTCTTTGTCTTTTTTAATTGATTTTTTGACCTCTTTAGCTGATGCTCGGTACTCTTCCTGGTTACCAACTTTTGAGCTTCTTGTACGACTTGCATTTACCTGTTCTTTTAGGTCTCTTCTTATCCTTATCAAGTCCAGTGATTTTTGACTGATCCATTCCTTGTGTTCCACTTTCTTTTCCCCAAGAACATCCTGACATGTCGATGTAAATACTCCTTTTACCTTAGCCCAGTGAGTCTCCAAATCTACTGGCTCTTCGAGGTCAACAAGGTGTTTGAATCTATTCCTCAGTGTCAGCTGGAACTCTTCCTTCTTGTCTCCATCCAGAAGGCTCACTTGAAACTTTCTCCTCTTTGTTCCTGCTTTGGTACCTTGTTTCTTGAGGCGGAGTTTGAGTCTTGCCAGCAGCATGTGATGGTCAGATCCAACATCAGCTCCTCTCTGTACTATGACATCCTCCAGTGAGCGTCTGAATCGTCGGGTGATGCAAAAGTGGTCAATCTGGTTTTCAGTTACTCCATCCGGTGAAATCCAAGTGGCCTTATGGATCCTCTTGTGTGGGAATACTGAACCTCCAATCACATAGCTGTTAAATGCGCAGAAACTTGCAAACCGCTCTCCATTCTCATTCATTTGTCCCAAACCATTGCACCCCATAATGTCCTCATACCCTGTATTGTCCTGTCCTATCTTGGCATTGGCGTCTCCCATTATAATGTTCACATCTTTTCTTGGCAATGTGTCAACTATTTCCTGAAGCTGGTTGTAGAAATCGTCCTTGTCCTCATCGGTTGCTTCATTTGTTGGGGCGTATATCTGCACAATGTTCATGTTGATGTTCTTGTTCTTTGTAGTAAATGATGCCAATATAATTCTCCTTCCGTAGGGTTCCCATCCCCTCAGTGACCTCTGGGCGTGCTTGCTCAAGATGATCGCTACCCCTTCTGTATGCTTTTTGTCCTCCCTTCCAGAATACAAAATCTTTTCCCCAGAATTAAGTTGTTTCAGTCCGGACTGTATCCAGCGGGTCTCGCTAACTCCAAGTATGTGCAGTCTGTATCGCCTCATCTCCATTGTAACCTGGGCACTCTTTCCTGCTTCATACATGGAGCGGACATTCCACGACGCAATCCGGAGTGACTTGTTTGATGATGGAGCAGTCGGGCCAGTGGAGTCCTTTCGGCTTTGTCCATTGTCCTTCATTGAATCTACAAGTGCAGATGCTCCCCCTTCTCCCAAGATAAAAGACTGATTTAAAGTATTTACTTGTGTTTCTGTAACTGGTTTATTTTTACAGGGTGGGTAGTTGGCCCACCGCCAACTGGCTCTTCTCGGGAGACCAGGACCTTTGCACCTTTAGTCGCCTCTTACGACACGCAGTATCACGTCAGATGTATTCTTTGCTGTCCCTCTCTCTTGTTTATTGTGCCTTTGTATTATGCACTGCATGAATAATTTTTTCGTTATCTCATTTGGGAGGGCATATTTTCTCTTGAAAATAGATGGTATTTGCATAGCCAAGGATTACTGGCAAGAAAGCACATAAACCTCGGCTCACAAGTCTCAGTGAAAAAAGTCATCAGACCAAAATGACGTAGAAATCTTCAGTGTGAACTGTTTAGATAAACAGAACCAAATTTCAGCAATAGTTCAATAAAGCTGCCGCTGCAGATGCCAAACATTTACATGCCTTGTTTGCAGTTCAATCAGTTATGGGGTAGAGGGGTGGAAAGTTACAACAATCGAGCTTGTTGCTTTGTTACATGCTCATTGTCATGTGATCATCATGTAACAACATTTTGCCAATTACAAGTCCAGTTTAGTATTGAATCATCAACTGCTGAAGAATGTTTGCAATGTCGTTATGATCATAAGTATTTATCATCTATTAGTCATTTTAAAGCACATTGAACCTTAATGAGTAGGAAGCCCAACTGGGAATTTGAGAAGCCTCTTTATCTTCTTTTAGTTCATGATAGTTTAGATGATGTTTAGTTTTTAAATATTCTATATAACCAATAGTTTTATTCAGATTGAAGGGGTAGGACCAACACTGACAAGGGGTGGAGTTGTGTCAAATACAGCCTTTTACAAGGAAGGTAACTGATCAGACCAAAATATGCTTTATCCTTAAATACAAAAACATTGCAAGTTGAATGAAGTTGTTCATTTAAAGGACTCAGATTATGTCTGGCTTAATGAAATGAAATATAAAGAAAGGTCAATGTGTATAACAACACATGCAGAAAGAAAGAAAGAAAAATAAAAAAAACTACTAAAAAATGTTGTAGTTGAAATTGTTAACTGTTAGAATGGTCATTTTCTGGTAAGTATTAGCAAGGAAAATGCTAAAGAAACTGCTGCCATGGATTGAGGGGGGGGGGGGGGGGGGCACTAGGGGCTTTATTTAGACTCATTACAGTACTCTTCCTTAGTGTCTTCAAATTTTAGCAGTTTTGTAATGGCCCTTGAAAGGATTTGTGCTCTTTTCTTTGTTTGGCTAAATTACAAGCTAAGGGTGAAAGGTCACAGTCGTGAAGTAAATGAAAAACTAAAGAGGAATTTTCAGATGCAGTTCAATTTTTGCATTTAAGTATGTACTATGTAGTACCATGACTGTATTGTGTTGTTATAAGCAGAAATAGTGAGGAAATGCTGTTAATCATATCTGAAACTTCTCAACCATACACGGAACACTTTACAAAATTACAAACCCCTTTTGACATTGGATTTTAATGTACTGACGTGTATCCCTAATCATTCCCTTTGGCCTGTTGTAGACATTTACATTGACAGAGATCATTGACATTTTGTAAAAGGTTGACACTCTTCATTGCTTTTTTGGTTTGGTGAGGTCTCCTTGGCTGTAAAATTCTTGTTTAAATTTGATTTTTCATGTGAAGCTGATATCTCTGAATGATTCAGAAGCATTAATAATATGTCAATTGCAGTAAGTTTTGTTTCCAAGAAATTGTGTAGTTGTGCATGCATTAAACATGGTATGGATGTGCTATTGAGAGTGGCATGTGTTACTAGACTTGCAGAAAAAGTAACTTCATAATAATCTGAGCAAACTTAATAGCAATATCTAATTTCTGAGTCATGCACAAAATGAATGCATTAAAATTCGCATTTCAATCTGAGCCCAAAAAAAAAAAAAAGAGTGTGGCATGTGGTAGATGACATCAGCTGATTTTTTTTTATTTCTAGCATAAATTTTGTCAGATGTGTCAGTTTTTACGTTTTGCATGCATTTCAGTTGAATGACATTCTAATTAATGACCTTATTTTATGGCAGTCTTCATGGCACGCTTGTTTGTCATTTTTAACTGCAATGTGTAAATACTTTAAATGTTTTCCTTTGAAGTGATTGTCTAAAAATGTGTAATGTCATACTCTTGCAGTTTAGTTTTCCTCACCAAGACTGTGATCATGTACAATTGGTAGGCCTATTAATTGCAGTTCAGCAGACACACTAGTGTGCTGTGTATTGTGTGCATTTACAGAAAGGTGTGGCAGCAGAAGATAAAACATTCTTTCGTTGTGTTTTCAGAAATAGCTGCATGCATCTTATTATTGCTGTACAGTTGCGTTGTACTTGTTTCATAAAATTCCTGTCAATATATTCAGTGAATGAAGTTATTGTAATGAATAGTGATCTGCATTTGTCCATTGCTGTTTTCCATTTTAAAAAATATTTTTGGCAACAAAACTGTACATCCTTGGGAAATTGCCAAAGAGTTCACATTTGGGCCTTGGCAGTTTGAACTTGAATGGCCTCTAAAATGCGAAATGATGTCTTAGCCAGTTATGTAGGGCGGACCATTTTACAATGTACTAACTAGTCCACATTATTGGAATTTTAGTAAATATTATGTCATGCATACAGGTATTTGTTTTCCTGAGGCTCTGGGCTCTGGAGAAGTAGCCTTCTCACAGTGGAACTTGGTTATAACGAGGAGAGGTCATGTTCCACCAAAATCGTCTCATTATACCTGAGGTCGCACTATTCCCAGGAAAGAGTATAAAAAAAAACAAGGCAAGGGATCAAACTGCCCCAGTATGTACAGGACGTGCTAACAAGGGAGGTAACCATAAAAAGAGGGGGGTATTTTAATGGGTACCTTACCTGCTGGCGTGTCCTGTATATCAATGTACATAATACAATACCAAACTGACAGCAGATCGTGGCCTTCGTATCGGTACTGTTTTTCCCCTTTTTATGCTGACAGTAGCCCTGTTTCGATCAAATTACCAGAGTCAGATGCGAAAGTTATGGGCAGACGTGTTTTCGGTGGTTTCCCATGCTGCATCATTCAAAGTGTGGGAGCAGACTGGCCACGTGTTTATGACCAGGGATGCCAACTTAGCGACTTTATAGCTAGATCTTTTTGAATTTTACAAGCAACATTTTGGAGCAATTTGCGACATGATGGAGAGTTTCAGTGAAATCTAGCTCCAAATCTTGATACTTTTGGACTGTTTTCATGTCGAGCCTTAATAATAGTATATAACACTGGTCAACAAATTTTGAAAATTTGTCTGCTTCTGAAATGAACTTGTTGACCAGTGTAATCATAACAAGGTCACAGAAGTTGTAAATAGCAATAAGAATTAATTAATAAAATTTCATTTATTTATTATACGAAACGGGTCAGGCTTACAAACCTGGCTTACAACAAAGTTTCACAGAGTTGGTTGTTGCCAGTACGTTAAAGTCAAAAAAATTGTTTAGAATGTTTTGTATAATGCATTTTAGTTGGTCATCAGTCGTCATGTTCATGAAAATACATATTTGCACCAAATTACTGCTGTGGGGGGATATACAAGTGACTAGCCATAATTAGCGACTTTCCATGGGAGTTTTAGCGACATTTTAGCTACTTTTAGGGATGAGCCTGGCGACATTTAAAAATCTGGGTTGGCAACCCTGTTTGTGGCACAGGGAATGTAGGCATGTGGTCACGAAGATCTGTGTAGACAAAGAGCATACACCGCTCGGTGGTCAATTATGATCAATGACAGTGCTAAATGTAACAATTATCGCACATCACAGGTAGTGATCAGACACTGCATGTGTCTGACGAAGCTACACGATTGTAAGCCTTCATGGCCTACCTCACAGTTTGCCTCAGTGAATGATAAGTAATCACTTTGAACTGGCCGCATGTACTATGATGTCACAGCATGTGGTCAGTAGGTAGAAGCCTGAGCGAGTGATGGCCAGGTGGGGCCACAACTTGCAAGTCAGGCATATGGTAACAAACAAAGAACGATACATGTTGTTATTGTCCAACTGGAGTGACTCCCAACACGTTTTGCGGCCGCCCCCCACCATTTGCCCTGTGCACTCAAAATTAATTCTCTCGCTATAGCAGGCGCTTTGATTATCGATTGCTGTTATTCGAGTATTTTATTACATAGCTCATATAGTAGAAAAAATGGGGATTTAAAATGTTCTCGCAGCCGGAAAGGTCGCGTTATTAGCAGCTTCGTTAAACATGATGGTCCACTGTATATAAGACAAATGAGTTATTTAATTCCTTGACGACTCTTTAAGCAATATCAACCTCTCTAAATATTTTTTTCTGCAACTTTGTGGGAAATACTATCAATGGTTTACTGAATGCTTCACGAGCACCACTGGTTTCATGAGCAAGGTGGATCACTCCTGCATTTTCTCAAATCAATGGTTATGGAAGAAGCAGCAAAGAAAGAGCAGCCTCATGCAAGAAGAAAAGTAAACATGGCGACAGAAAAGCTGAACTTTTATGTGCATAGAGTTTTCATCAGTAATGTCCCCAGAAACAGGGTTGGCATGATTTAAATCAAGGTGATTTAAATCAAATGATTTTTTTGATTTAAATCACTTTTGATTTTTTAAATTAAAACCAGTGATTTAAATCACTTTTTGATTTTTTTACTTTTTAAGGATTTTTTTTTTCCAAACTGCTTGTTTTTGATGTTTTTATTGTTCAAAAGCACTAGACTTAAAGGCACTGATAAGTAGGAGTGCTTCTCTATTATTATTATTATTATGCATCATTCAATAATTTCTGATTTTGGCTGATTCATACAACAGTTGGAGACTTGAATGTGTCGCAGGACACAATTCAAATATAACACCTTGAACAAAAATGTAAGTCTGAATTTGAATTTTGTGTACCTGTGTAAGACATTAAGACAGTCAAGTAAGTGAAAAAGGCCTATATTTTATTTCAAATAAACATCTTTATTTTTATAAAACAGTTAGTGAAATCCAGGCATACAGATCAGATCCAGAAAATTCTGATAATATATAAGAAAGGAAAACTTTCTACTCATTTTCAGTTTCAGTTGTCTCCAATTCTTTACTATTGAAGGCCCTGAACAGAAACACCAGTTTTGACGCTTTCTCATTCCCCAAGCGATTTCTCAACTTGGATTGAACAAGTCCATACGAGGAGAAAATTCTCTCCACTCCAGCCGAGGAAGCTTTGTCGACAAAATATTGAATGTATTATGTATTTTTTTAAAAATCAAAAAAATCTGATTTAAATAAAAAAAATCTGATTTAAATAAAAAAAATTGATTTTTTTGAAAAAAATCTGATTTTTTTCCAACCCTGCCCAGAAACCACTTTTCAATTGACATTGATTTGAAGGTGATACTCAATATTTTTTCACTGACATTTATTTGAAGGTGACATTCATCGGTTTTTGTCAGCTGTGAAGAAGATCTGCTAGTGCTAACTGTGTGACAAGTGAATATAATGTTCTACAACAGCAGTGTCATACTTTTCAGAGGAATATGATAAATATCAGGAATCAGATTTGTTTCTTTGCCAGAAATCTACTATATTTTGTAATAAAAAGAGAAGGGTCACCGTGCTGTTAGACTTTAGACCATACACTTATCACTCGATACAGTAAACCTCCTTTGTGAAGCAGAGCGGATAGATCGACAAATGATAAGAATGGCAACTACATGGACGTTAGTGTAATGATGCATTGTACAGCGTCAATCTTAAACTTCACCTGCTAATTTTTCATGGATTTTGTATGCTCCAACATTTATGAGATCAGCACTGTCCAACACTTGTGGATTAGAATATTTCATTAACTATATATTATATGTACAAAAACTTTGTATGTGTGCCAAAGGTCAATGCCATGATTTGAATTTTTAAATTTTTTTTTGCCTTAGACTAATGCTCATTTGGAGAAAACTGCAGTGATAAACTGTTTAGTTGTAGTAGTAAATGCCAGATCAGGTAAATACTGTGAAAGACTCTGGTTTTCTTATCTTGGATCATAAATTTCTTTCATGACCTTTACTGTATTATGATCTTACAGAAGATGGGAAGTAGTAAGCAACCATGATGTCATGCCATGCCCAGTGAAAGTCTATGAAAGAATAGTAATTAGTATCTGATATGGTATTCTCATGTGAACAGTTCAGTGTTACCAGAGTCCTTTAATGTCATGTCATATTGCTCATTGAAGTTTTGCTTTATCACTCACTACATAAGGTATTTGTTCTCACTGAAGACCATGGAAAATTGCATTGTCCTAATTTATTGAGACTATACTTTTCTTTTGCATGTTGTCTTTCACTAAAAAAAAGTAATAAAAGTGAAATACATGTCCTGAGAATGAAACTTGTCCTAAATATTTTGATATGTCTGGAAAAGCTTCTGATACTGTTTCTGCTAGTGAAACACAAAACCTTAAATATCTTACCCTGATTTTGGTCTGACTCTAAATAAATAGTTGAAAATGGGAGTATTGATAATGTCTTTATGACTGCAATCTTGGCAACGAAGTTGTTGCCTAATGTAGACGCTCTGGAAAATCAAATAAGTCAAAATTTTCCAAACTAGGCCTTAATCATAATTTGAAATTAGAGGATGCATGGTAAACTGCCGTAACCAGAAATTGAGACATTTGTTATGCTTGTAACTCTCATCATTCCATATAGGCAATGTTACAAGTTGGGTCTTAAATTCAGAAAACTATGGGTTAAATAATGTTTTATTGCAACTATCAAGTCTGATTAAGAAAATTATTCAGTTTTTTGCTTCTCCTAAAAAACTTGTAGAAACTGAGTTACGATAGCTTACCATGCGGCCTTCAATTTTATCATTTTAAATTTACCTCCTTGATTTTGTGTCAAATCAATACAGCAGCTCTTGTCATAGATGGGTCCCAGATTGGGTGCAATATGTAATGTGATTTGGGATTATAATTCATCCACTAAGAACATGCTTTAGATCACTTATCCACTAGTGTGCAGTGGCTTAACGAAGTAATATTTTACAAGCTCTCTGTTTTGTGGAATGTTTCATCTTGTGTTCCAGTCACACTGTCAGCGAGCCCTCAGTCTGTCCACATTTTTGTCAGAAATAGGACATTGTTATTATATTGAGTGTACTGTGTGGTCCAAACGATATTCGCTTACGTGAATAATTTTGTGTGTGCTGGGTTACTGACAATAAAAAACATAAGTGATAATCTTAACAGTTCCTTTCTTGAATAATAAAACAATCACATGTATGCAAGAGCAAAATTTTTAGTGATGTAATGCATTTCCCCATTCACGTAATCTTTAAGTAACTTTTTAACGAGGGACAGACCAGGGAGGAGGTCCGATTATTTTTGTAGGAAAAAGTTTATTTTTCTCCCACTCTCTTGCACTTTCCCATCTCCAAACTGTCCTATCTTTGGCACCTGCCAACAATCAGAGGAACAACAATTAACAAAATAACTTAACACTCACCCTGCGCGTTACCCGTAAAGCCCGCTGCCCGTCAGTGACCTTACTCACGGAGAATCTTATCTGGGGTCACTGACCCGTGCCGCTAGACGATGACCACATACGCTGTCCACGTGGTTCGGTTTTTATTGATCGGTATGAAAACATTCGCTGCTATGCCTTATCACGCTTGATAATGAATTAACCAGCAAAACCTTAGTCTGTCAGTCTCTAACCAATGATCTGACTTATGATTCCAAACTGACAGCTGTAGTTTTCGTGAGAACGAAGCATGATAACTAGCCACTCCCTCCCAAGCCCTACACAAATGGTTTCATCCTGATTGACACATACATGTACTAATAAACCAATGCGGGCATTTGGGGCAAAGATTATTTCAGAGCTTGTTTCTGATTGGTTCTTAGATACAGACAACTCCAGATGGTGGTCAGCTTGTGAGAAAATGAGATAATATTGCAAATTTGTTGAGCAACAGTTCGCATGTCGATGTTACATCTTTTGAAAGTGGGGAGAGCCTTTGAAAGCTTAGTCTTTGTGATTCCGACCAGTGGTTCACTGGTTAACATGTCCATGTCACAATGCGTTTGATTTAGAAGAGATACAGAGAACAATAACACGGTGGTTACGTCTCAAAAAGGTCAGTGACCCGACGCCTGAAAATAGGGCTTGCGCATGGCGCGGTCAGCTTGACCTGGGCGACTTTTGCCGCCCGTGCGGCGTGAGCGCTTGCAAGTTAATACCGACTATTGCCGCCCCGCGCAGGGTGAGGGTTAAGAAATGAACTATCGGAAGTCCAAAATAAATTTTGAAAGTCAAAATATCCATTCTTTCATTGTTTAAATGAGTAGAATTCCAAGAAGTTTGATACCAAACTTTTGCCTCTAGCTTAATATTTACAGAAGTTATGCCACTCTTAAGTTTTTAAAAAACGACCATTTTGTGAAACATGACGAAAGGGCATGTTTATGGCGCCATGTCTAGAGAAGATATCATCACTAATCATCCAAACTTGGTAAACACAGAGTCATGCACATAGATAAAAACCTGTTTTTTTTCAGGGACTTCAGTCAATTGCAAGTGTTGTTTATTACATCAAATGTGCCATGCAATCACATTTCACACATTTTTACATGGTCAACTGGTCCTTCGAGCTGTACTTGACTTACTTCACTCCCCCATGCACTGATCTGCGGCTTCATTACAAAGTTTGGTTAAGGTTTTGAGATGCATCACAGCACAGAGATGTTTCCAATTTTCACACCAAAGCAAAGAAAAATAGAGCTTTTGATGTAACTTTCGCCATGTTTTTATAGAAAAAGGTATGGATTTTTTTATTTTTTCAAGGAAACCTCAAATTTTATGGCACTTACACAAAATAAAACCCATGGAAAGTTATACGAAACTACAGCTCATTCAATTCTGTAGTTAACCGTGCCAAATGTGGAATATTTGCTGTGACGGCGAAAAAGCGCTTCTGCATTAAGAGAGATGGGGAGCAAAATTCAGCCATCCTTTCCGCGAAAAATGCGAGTTGGAGACTAGATTGATTCACCAAAACTCTAATTAAGGGAGCATTGAATTCAAATAAACATCATTAGAAAGAGGAGATTCAGTTCTTTTAATTCATACCAAACGCTACACAAGCAATGCTAGAACAAATGGACCACACAGAGACAAAAACAGTAGATTTTAGCTGAAATTCTCTGCCGTGCCATTCGTGGCGGGCATTTTGGACTACCTACTATCAGTCAGAAAGTCCATGAAAAAACAGAAACAATTTCAAAAAGTAAACAACTATTAACAATTGGAAGAAAGCAATGAACTAATAAATAATATAGGGCCAATAGTTTTAGGCTGAGGGAAACGATGATCTAGACCCATTCATCTAATTGAGATGGATGCAGTGTCAGTGGGGGTTTGATACATGAGAAGTCTAGGAATGCATGCAGAATGCTGGCCTTCTTTAGATTGGTACATGTAGATTTTTTTTTTTCAAAAAGAGGAAGAAAAGATTTTTCTATTTGTACATGTCGAGGGCCGCATTGTGAAGTGTTGTAACTCTTTTCAGAAATTGAGATACTTGGCATACATGTAGCTCTTGCCAGCCTGCAGGTTGTGTTATAAGTTGGGGGTTAAATTGTGAATTGTGAAAACTAACATGAAGTAATGTTTTTAAAGTATCATAACCATTAACTTGATTAAGTCTGACAAAGAAAGTTGTTTAGTTTTTTTGTGGAAAAAGCTGTCAAGACCAAGTTACAGTAGTTTACCATGCAGCTCTTGATACGGTATTAGTTTCCTTGCATGAATGAAAGAGTGCTCCAAAGCACCTGTGCATAAATTGTCCCTTGCCACCCTTCTTCTGAATGGCTGAAAGAATAGCTACGGTACCAGTGTTATAATACTAACAAGGAAACTCACGCAGTGAGGAAATATTTTCTGATCATTATTCTTTTATTTTAATCCCTTGATGCCTTGTGTTTCCATAATACGACATGACGCCCAAGGCTTGATGTTCCACATTTGAAGCACATTCTAAATTAGCAATACTATTTTTTTGATAAATCCAGATACATAAAGAATATATACATATTTTTTTTGTTCTTTCATTTGATTATTCAGTGCAGTTTGTTAAGTTTGGGGATTTTTGCACAAAAAGATCAGTAGGGCCAATACAAGAAAGATGAAAACAAAAGTTTTGAAGAATTTTTGTTTTATTAAGTACATGTAATTCCATATTTCAAACAGTAATGTCACACAAGATGACCGATGTCATGTGCAGGCAAGTTTTTTTCTAACAAGTCTCAATATTACATGTAATGTATAAAAATGGAAACTTGCAGTGCTGAAGGTTTGAAGAGGCGGCAGTGAATTTACCAAGAATCAAGATTTGCAGGATACTTCGGACAAACTGTTGAAGAGATGTTTACAGGTGGCACGTTATTATATGCAGTGCAGCAGTACATTTTGAAGTGATACTGATAGGTTATGTTTTTGAAATGGAATGTCTCCACATGAAAAATTCATGCATTTGATGTTATCATTCAAACAAGTTTCATTCTTCACAACAGAGTCTAAGTTTTATCAAAACTGCAGCGGATTCACAGACATTCTGTGTTTTCACATTAAAAAAAACAACTGCCACATGTAAAACTATTCAAAATTTTGTTAGTTTGTTTTGAATATTATAAACCTAAATGGAGAGCTGTCTTGTAATATGAACATGATAAATGATCCACATAATAGTTTTGTCAAAACACAAAAAAAAAACAACCCAGTTCACTCCAATTCTATGGTGCAGTATGGGTAAACACATCTGAAACAGTGGCTTCTAATGGTTATTTTCCTTGTCTAGCAACTGAGAGGATTTGAATTTATATCTACTTAAATTAAATGGGTTTGTCCAAAGTGTGAGTAATTTTGAGATAAGTAGCATACCTACCTATTCAAGGATATAGGTGTGACATTCAAGACAGTCATCTCATCAAAGGTGAATCTTGCACCCTGTGCTGGCAATTAACCATCTGAAAAAAAAACATTGTGACCTTTTTTTTTTTTTTTTACGGCTGCAAACACCAGGTCACAACAGTAATAAAATTATGTTGAAAACAGAGAAGATAAGCCACTTAAGTGGCAGATCCTGTCTTCACTAAATTATCAAATGTATACTATAGAGACAGGGACTTGGTATTCATATTACATTGTATTTGCTAACATGAAAGTGATGAAAACTTCATTACAAAAAAGAATTTACAAGTACTATGTAGTCCAAACTGATTTTTACATTTTATCATATCTCACCAGTTGTTGTCAAATCTGATGGAGCTTGTTTTTCCAAGAATTTTGATACCAAATGTATTATTCTGGCTTAAAGGCTTTGAAAGTTATGACATTTTCAAAAGTGAAAAAATACCTTGAATTTGCTGCCTTTTGCAAATTGCACGATAGTCCAACTTTGACGGCCCATAATATGAAGGTTTACTGAGTCACGACATTAAAAATTCTTGGTTTCCAAGACAAGGGGATGTACATTACGCTCAAATTTTTCAAGGGATACAAACATAATACAAGCATCTCATTTTACGTTTTTTATACACCAAACTTTATCCGACGTCAATTTTTTGTGAACTCTTACAAGGGAGACAAAAATATATTTTTTTTTTAAATTGAAAAGGAGGTCAACTGTGTCACCTTTGACTTAGCACTGAGTGTTGGACAAAGGTGATGAAATCAAGCATCGGGTGGGTCTATAAAAACAGTCTGTATTTTGCGCCGAAACATGCCCCATGTCTGATCTTGGCATACCCTGATAATACACAGGCTGAAGTTTATTGACATATAATTTTGATCCCGATCTATTCAAGTTTCCACCAGTTTCTCGATCAACAAACTTTTCAACAAATGATTTTTAAAGGAATTTCAACTTAAAACACGATGAAAAACACATTGAATTAAATGATCTAGCTTTCTGTGTGAGTTATTTTCAAACACGTGCGCTACATCGGCCGACACGCTCTGACCCTTTGTTACAAGGGGGTCCATTCGGTACGCTATACGCGCAGCTCAGAGCGAAAACGGCAAGACTAAGCCCTTTTCAAGCTGTAAAAACACACAGCTAAACACATTAAACAGTACAAAAGGAAGTATATTCTGTCAGAGGAAGGATTGAACTTTATTTTGATGTAGGATACATGCTGTTTCACATAAATACACAGCAGTAATAGCCTTGTAATGTTGGCCAAAAATTTATGCCAAAACCGGATTTCGCCCCTTTGGCGGGGCAGTTTGGACTACCTACAAATACAATGTACATTACAAAAACCTTCCATTCACTCTTTAAGCAATTTTTGTTTGGCTGTTATTTAATCCCATTCTTTTACAGCACAGAAAGAGGAAACTATCCAGACAGATGGTAAATGACAGATAGCTAACAATCACTGCATCACATCAACCGATGTATGTTGGCAAGTGCCTTACAAACTTAAAATTGTTGAAATAAATAGTGTAAGATCTAACCAACTGCACAGATACAACAAAGACTTGCTATCTTTCCTTTGTTTTGACACTGGTGACTTCATTTACTCAAGCAAGTTTTCTAAGCTAAAAAAAAAAAGATAAGTTAGCAATATACACCAAAAAGTACTAAGAGGTAATGTGCAGACGGGTGAGCCTTGTAATGTTTGTAATTATGTCATTTTACGTCATATGCTATTCACCACAAATTAAGAACCTTTCCCCAAGCTCAAATAATACATTTTCATGAGAAAAAGTGATTTCGTAATGCTACTCTCTAAACTTCAAAATTATGAACATCTTACGGAGATAATTTCTGCACACAGCTAAATGCTTCCAGTAATAAAGATGTTTTACATAATGTAAATAATATAAACCAACATAACCGTACATAAATTCAACAAATCTTCCCATTCCATTGATGTATGTAATAAAATATTACATGAATAACTACATGTATGTAAATCCACAGCTCCATATCCATACTTCATATACAACTCCAAGTAACAGAAAGTTTTGCAAAGAATAATTTCTATCTTTACTTAAACTGAGACAAGACAGTCAATACAGTCATAGTTCAACCATGCACATGTATTTGTATGTTATAAATTTTCCAGTCAAACATATTTTAATACTTCACAAGTATACAATGGGGGTAAACTGTACTAACATACCTGGAGGGACTTACAAACAAACTGACAGACAAAAAAAACTCATACATGAGGAAGGCACGGTCTACAAAAACAAAATTCACATCCATTGGCTTTGTTAACTTTATGCACATATTTTTCCCAACAGCAACAGTACATGTATTATATATTGAAAAAAAAAACCCCACAAAATAACAATCTGAGCACAGAAAAAGAAAAAAAAATTAATGCTAGTGCCACACAGATATGTGAAAAATAGCGTACTTTGAAGCAACAGATCTTTAACCGATTCCACATGACCAATTTAGTAAAGTAAAAATGGACTAAAAATTTTGAGGTCAAATTAAAAACATGACCAGAAAACAAACTCAAAATGAAATCAAACAATTCAAAAGTCATCAACACAGTGATCAAGTCAATTCCAATCATAATCAGGACCACAGGGTAGACTACCATGACTACATTTTAATAAATTTATTATTTTTAAGGAGGAGCAAAAAACGGAATAACTTTCTTTATTGGAGGTTTTCTTTGTTGTTTCCCCCCTCCCCGAGTTCATTATACTTTTTTTTTTCTGGTGGGTACCTCATTAGTGAGTGAGTTAACCGTGCTTATGTTTAGATATAACAGTCAGTAGGCCCGTTGTGTCAGCCTGTAGTGTTAGGTGCATTTTTAATATAATTTATTTATTCTGGTTGCTGTTTGAGAGACAGAAGAAGAAATAAGATCTGTTTTTTCATTGGACCTTGATATTTTCAAAAAAAACTTATTTCACCCTTAGTTTTCAGCAGAATTTAACCACCAGCTTATAATACAACCTGTGGGCTATAACAGGCCACAAGCGTGCCACAAAAAAGTCGATTTACAATAGGTTACCTAGCAGTCCTCGATATGAGGGTGTACTTTGAAGCAACAGATCTTAACAGACTACATGTCCAATTTAGGGAAGTAAAATTACTTATTCAAAAAATTATGACCAGCATGTGAACTCAAAATAAAAGTTGCTAATATCATCAAACAGTGATCGTCCCAACCATCTAGGGCAACTTTCAAAGTGCTTGCAGACAAGCAAGAATTGTCTGAACTGTTAAAGACACTGTCTTGATTTATCTTGCTGCGTATGTATTCCAGATGATTAACAATTTACTAGACTGGCTGTTTGCCTTGAGATGATTGAAACTCCAATTCCTGCCTTTGACGTGAATAAAATATGTTATTGTTTTGTAAGCCTTTGGAACATCGCAATATGTAAAACAAACGTTCTATCTCTTGAGTTGTATAAGTTTTCTTTTCACATGAATTCTACATCTTGTGAAATTCAGCACAATATTCTTTTATTGTTCTGGTTGGATTTTGTCTTTTTTTTTCCCCTGCTCATATGACTTAACCCTTACATTGCCACGTCTATAATGCCTAAATGCACCCAGTTTGCCACCACTTTTCAGAAAAAGTAACAAAAATGGCTTATGTTAGAAAAAAAAAAAATCATGTCTCCTCCATGATAAGAGTCAGCATTAATATGAAACTTTCAGGACATATTGAGGATAGAATGTGCTACACTAAGAGCCATTCTTGAGAGTTGTGGGTTTCTTGATCTTCTAAAAACTGCCATTGATCTGTTGGAGTCATAATGTCACGCCCCCTTCTATTTCAATGACACCCTCTTTCATCTACACTTTGATCTAGATCTAGATCCACATTGTCATTAGGAATCTCAATGTCACTGTCAGAATCTCCCTTTCGTTCTGCGTAAGTAGCCCAAGAAAACTCACCCCCACTGTCTTCATCCTCACCAGAATCTGAATCTATCTGACAGAGAAATTCGTCAGCACTTGAATCCATTGTCTTTCAATTTAAACAATGAAGAAAACAGCTCAAGACTCGATGTAAACAACAGATCTCTGGGAGAAAAAAATTTGACCAAAAGGATGAACCTGTCTGAAGCAAGGGACATCACTCGTGTTATCTCTACAAGCCCATTCATTTTAGTATTTAACGTTTTGCTTTGTCCTATGATGAATTCGACTGCAGTTGAACTCAACAAAGGCCATCCATAGCGGAAGCTTCGACTGGGGTCGAAGTCAGCAATGTAAGGGTTAAATGTCCAATTTTCAACAGGCTGGGGGGAAAAAAATGACTCACAGTAGATGGTGGAAGAATGAATTTCTATGAAACATGATGAAGAATATGAGTACACCATCAGCTGCCAAATTACTGTATCTTAGGAAATTATGCCTAAAGCCAAAAATATCCTTCTGCAAAATATCAGGTGGCTCCTTATGTATCACTTCCCTAAATTTGTAAATCTGAGCCTATTTTGGTGTAAAAAACACATCTTTAGTCAACATTGAGGTTATACATGGAATCTGCTTCTTGCGGTTCATGTATTCCTTGCTTGCATTGGACTGAAAGTCATAGGCCACCTTCTTGTTCACTCTTGTTAGCATAGTTAAGACATCCATTGTTCTCCAGTTCTGTGAGAAAACCTCCACTAAGGCTTGGATGAACCAGGATCCCCTGGCTGAGTTTCGCCAGGCAAAGAAGCCTGCAAAGTTGTTAAAAGTATGAATTAAGAACTTTTTTAAAATTAAAAACATGTACAAGGACAAATTTCAAATTGGAATACAGTGCAGGAAAAATATGACCAAGCTGTAAGGAAATCGAGCTAAGTGGAGTTCAAAGGAAGTAACATTTTGCCAACTGATTATAATATTCCTTGAATATTCCATCCTTTGCCTGTGATGTTTGTCATTAGGCCATGGGACCAAACTTGTAGCTTGTCATTCCGTTACGCACCTGAGGGGATAAGCTGATTTTTTGCATGCAAGCTCTTATGCATCTCCCCTTCACAAAAAACCAATGTTGTCATTTCAAGTCTTGCACATTTTTGTATAATTTGTATGTAAAATGTGCCAATAAATGATAATTAATGATGAGTTTGCCATTTAAACAATGCTATTTTAATCAACCAATGGAATTGAGCCTTTCGCCGCAAAATCCAAAATGGCTGCCTCCATGATGGAATACTGTATGCACACTAAGAAAGATGTAAATAGCAATATAATTCATTTTTCTTTGAAATGTTGGATGAAATTTCGAGAATAAACAATCATGTGCTTTCTCTCTCTCTCTCTCTCTCTTACAATAAAAGTAGTAATCTGCAGTCCTGCTTCAGAACTCATGCGCGCCAGGACACTGAGCACCAAGCATTACTTTTTATGACCTGCACAGTACTATAACAGAATGGAGGCAAGATGGAGGATGAAAGTGACAGCACGAGGAAACAATGCATTTTCTATAAATTCAAGAACCAAACTAACCAAAATAATAAAAACTTCCATGCACCCTCCACGGTATTTGATATGGACATGTAAAATTGGGTTAGTATAGGTGGTCTAATAAAAAAGCCTTTTACGTTCAAAGGTGGAGATTTTGTGAAATATATAATTATATAAAACGAAACAAACATGCAAAAATACAGATGTTCAATAGCAATAAACATTTTTGAAAAATAAGTTATTAATGTGCACAGTTATGGATGACAACATTCGATTTTTAGTCCAAGATGGTTACTGGGAACATATTAATACCATACCTAGATTTTCCCTAGGGGTGCGTAACGAAATTTACTTTAGAGACTAGCTAGGATTTTGGTCCCATGGCCTACATCCCCATTTTATGTTTTTGAATATTTATATTTTGTGTTTGTACAAAAACCCCACCTTAAGGGCTAAATAATATCAAAATTCTTAATTTTTGGTAAAGTTGGAAAAACATAGATTTTTGGTCCCCTAATCCATTTTTGTATCTGGCACAAGGTGCAAAAGTCACGAACATTGCTCCTTTGGGTTCAAATTGGTATCAATCTATGATTTTTTGTACTGTTGTAATAGGAATTTTGTGAACTCTTCAGCGATTTTCTCAAAATTGATATTTTCAGCAGAAAAATCTCTATAATTACATTTTCTGTCCAAATAAACTGAAATTTGCCTACATTTTTTTCAATGTATAACATACATTCATAAAGAGCAAAACTGCAACATCATTATCCATTTTTGTTTCATTGTTATTTGAATGAAAGAAAATTAATAAAAAATTAATCATGAAGGATCAGAAGTGAATTAAGAGAGACAGAATTCGTGAATGGATTTCAAAACCCTTCTACACAAAGATTTAAGTACGGCATGTCCAATGCTACCACATGCCAAGTTTCAGAACAATTGATAAAAAAATGTTAGAAGTTATAGGGAAAACAGAAATGTATGATAAAAATCCAAGATGCCTCCACTATTGTCACATGATAAATGAAAAAACAAATTCTTTCCATTTATCATGTCCTAGCAACCCAATGGATAGATGTATGAGGTAAATTATATATATGAAGAAATAGTGAAATCGGTTTATTTGGCCACACATGCCCTTAAATGCAAATGGAATAATTATGAATTGTTGGATTGGATGGATGAATGTAATGGATATGAGAGAGTGACTGCAGTGAACGAGAAACTCTAGAGTAAAAATATGATATAGTGCTATCATATGTCTATTGGCTGTCTTCCACATGGATGCCTCAACTGAGTTCTCATTAATTATATGTAAGGGGCCAATACATACAATATCGTTAGTGTTTCCCACTCTAGCATCTTTACAGCTAATGATGCTGTGTTAAACTATGTAGTCTAGACTTTATGCCATGGGATTACGCTTTGACTGTGCCTCAGGTTTCTAGCTTTGTCTCTAGTGAGGTAGGTGGGATTTGTCACGAGTGGAGTGAGTGCAATTAAGGGGATTGCTACAGAGCGGGTGTAGAGTAAGAAGGGCTCACGGCAGACAGGTAGGGAAAGACGTGAAAGGAAGAGAGTAAAATTAACGCACGAAGACAAGTAAGGAAAGCGTGCATGTTAGGAGTGGTGGGGGTCTGAATGAGGTGAAAGCGCTGTATTACTATCACTGCAAGTTAGAAGGTCCTACTGAACGGACGCTAGTAAGAGCCCAGCGGGCGAACATAAGGGGAGCAGTCGGGAGACTAGTGAGAGAGTTTTTTCCAGTGATGACTGGTAGGTAGAACGTTGATTGATAATTATGATTGATGTATTATATTATATTCGTCTATTACCATGATGTAAATAAGTATATGTGAGGAATGTGGAAGTCCTTGATATTGGATATAGCAATGTGCGCCATGAGCGATAGATGAAAGTGAGTTCATGGATTTGTAGCGCGAGTGAGTAGTGTGTACTCCGATGGAGGTGTGTTACCGTAAGATGTGTGGTGAGTGAAATGTGAACTAGTGTGTGTACGCTTCATGGGTTGTAAGGAGAGGTGGAGTGAATAGAAATGGTATGGCATTATACCAATGTAATGTTATGCTTGTAGGTGTCGGGGACGGGCCGCAGAGCCACCTCGATGAGCACAGGGGATAGGCCAGCATAGGGCCGGAGGCCACACCTAGGCCAGAAGTGAGGCTGTCAGTGCAGGACAGTAGAGGCACATAAAGTCCTGGCAGTCAGGCCACGGACAGGGACGTAGATACGGCGTGAATGTGATAATGTACTATTGCCATGTTGATGGGCTAGTGAACTGATAATGTACTAGTGCCATGTTGAGGGGCTATTGAAATGATAATGTGTTATTGCCCGGCGGAGATGCGAGTGGAATGCTAAGGGGTATGACAATAGGAAGGTGATATTGAGAGACTGCGGTGCCAGTGAATTATTAATGTGCTATTAAGACCCTGAGGGGAGAGGCTGAGGCCGAAGTGCCTTTAGGAGTAACTACCGGGTTGTGGATCCGAGGGAGAGTGTGTGTGAGAATAAGGCCGTTGTACGGCAGTTAATCCCAATAATATAATGTATGTAATTGCGCTATTATCTGTATAATTATGTTTAATAAATGTGTGAGTCTGATGGATTGTTCTGTTAAGTGTTAAACTTGTTTGTTCGTGATTGTTGTCCTGTCATAAACTATTACATCTCCCAGTCTGGGATTTGTGACATTGGGGGCTCGTCCGTTGTGACTCGTCCATTTTCGTAATATTTAGTTGTAGTTAGTTAGTAGGGATTTTTCAGTGGGCATTTATTACTTTCGTTTTTGTCCACGTAATACTTATCTTGTGGTAGGAATTTGTGCTGTCTTTGTTCGTGGGATGAATGGAAATTTCATGATGGTATGATTTATGTATATTTATGAATATGTATTGATGCATGTACTGTTATGAATATGTACTAATGTGTATTTGAACTTTCCAGAGTGTGTGTGCCAGCCTGAGGAGTCAAGCGGCCAGAGCTCCGATTAAGGGGAGGAGTTAAACTCAAAATTCGAAGTTAAGTGAAACTGAAATTTTGTACCCTGGATTGGGGGCTGTTCCTTTAATCTGTCTTTTTCTCTGTTTTTGCTGTTTTCGTTTGCTGTGTTGAACCTAGTTTATCCTTTAAAAAAAAAAAAGGTGTGATAAACTTGGAACTTCGTTCATCACGGTGAACATTCTGTAGGGCTTTGTTAGTGTTTAGTTGTAGCGTCGATATCTTCTCTGTTCTGCAGGAAGACGTATTCTCTTGTCCCTCTTTCTACCTATCTGTAGATACGTTCTTTTTTTCAGACTCTGTTCTTGTTCGTACCTTATAGTGTAATCGGCGTAGTTAGGTTGCATTTTTTTTCCCATTATAGTTTTTTTGTAGAGGTCTTTGTCCTAGTCTGGTTCGTTGTCCTTGACGTACTTGTGGTCCTTCTACTGAATTTCTTCATTCTTGTCGTTTCTATTCTCTTTTATTATTAATAGTGCTATACAATTAATGAATATAGAATTAGTTAGGAAGTAGGTAAATTTCTGAATTGTATTTGAGACAATTGGGTATTGTTATATCTGGTGTGATCCCAGGTCTCTGGTCGTGTCGTTAGTGATCATACCGACAGGTTAGCCGTTTTCATAATACATACCATAACCATAAATCTGTGAAATGGCGGAACTCCAACAATTAATGAAGTTGGGTAAGGAACTTGGCCTTGAGGGAGAAGAGCTACGCGGCTGGATTAAAGAACAGCAGGCGGATTTGCGCGATGAGCGTGCTAAGGATAGAGAGCGAGAAAAAGAGGCTCAAGAGCGACAGAGAGAAGAGGAAAGGGAGTTTAAGCAACAGGAAAGAGAGGCTAAGGAACGGGAGCAGGAGAGGGAGTTAAAGTTAAAGGAGATAGAAGCTCAAGAGCGGGAGACAGACGCGCGAGTAAGAATCGCGGAATTAGAACTCAAGAAGAATACGCCAACGGAAACAGTTGAGCGGCAGGGACACAATAAAGGTGGCGTTAGGATTAAGCTCCCTACGTTCGACGACCGGAAGGACGACATAGACGCCTTCCTTTACAGGTTCGAACTGAACGCACAATTGCAATGGGGGGAAAATAAGGAATTATGGTCCACGTACCTGGCGTCTCTATTGCAGGGGCGAGCGTTAACCTACTTTAAAGAGCTACAGCGCGAAGACGTGCAAGATTACGATAAGCTGAAGGCTTTGCTGCTTCGCCGATTTGCGCGTACCGAGGAATATTTCCGGGAGCAGTTTAGGCGAGCACGTGCGGATACCAGGGAGGACTTTGCTGCCTTCGTCGCGAGATTGACGGAATACTTCGCGAACTGGGTAGACTTGGCGCATGTTGGCGCGGATTTTTACTAAATTAAAAGACCTAATGATCCGTGACCAGCTGTACGCGTCGTGCCACAAAGATCTGGTGGCTTTCCTGAAAGAAAACGAACCCGCGACGGTGCAGGAGGCGTCTAAGTTGGCGGAAGCATACCGTACGGCACATCCGTCCAAACCAGTCGCCAGGGCGTACGTCCAAGATGCTGGGTACGTCGCCGTGGTTGAGGGGTCGCCGGCAGGACTTAAGGACAGGTCGCGTCAGCGTGGTGCCTATAGTGGGCAAGCCCAGGGGCAGCGTAGGGGCTATCACCAATCACCTGCATATGGATCCGGTAAGTTTGACCGAGCAGGAGGGCTAGGTCGCGGTAATGGCCGAGGGCGATTTGTGACCTTTGCCGATGACCGACGGCATAGGGACTTTAGTTCCGGTCGCGATGGGTCACGGGGACCCAGGCCTAGTGCAGCACAGGGAGCGGAGTGTTGGACTTGCGGACGCGTGGGTCACTTTTCACGCGAGTGTAGGGCCGCGAAGTGTTGGAACTGCGGAAGAGCAGATCACATCAGCGTGAATTGCCCTGCAGGTAGGATAGCGGCGAACGTGGACAGTAGCTCCAGTCCATGTTCCCCTAATAAATTTCATCATGCGGCTGCGTGTGTTACATCGGACAACGGAGGCGGACAGTATTCTAAGTGTCCCAGTTGTGAGAAGTTATTATCTTCCGGTGTTTTACCTTGTGGGAGAAAGATCCCCGTTATAAATTCATGTCATACAGGAGGTGGTCTTAGGGTTTATCTGGGGTTTGTTGGGGACGAACCGGTCTCGGTTTTACGAGATACAGGATCTACCGTTGTGGGAGTGCATAGGGACTGCATTCGGGATTCACAGCTTACAGGTGAGACTGTCCCGTGCATCCAATTTTCGGGGGCCATTGAGAAATTACCCATGGCAAGAATAGTGATAGATACACCTTTCCTTAGCGGGGAAGTCGAAGCAGTCGTTGGTTGTTTTCCAGGCGCCCAGCTCATCATTGGGAATGTATCACGGGTAATTTCCCCTTCCGATGAGAACGTGCAGGCATGGTCGCAATCAAAAGGTATTGACTTTTGCGCCGCGGTCGAAACACGTCGACAGGTAGCTGATAAAGATAAGATTAGACCTTTGGCGACGCCAGCGGTCAACCTAGATATCACGCCAGAGCGCTTGGCGAGATTACAAAGGGAGGACCCATCATTAAACCCATGTTTTGGGGAAGCGCGAACCGAGAAAACGAGGAAATATAAAAATGGGTCATCTTCTTTTTTTGTCCAGGGGGGCATTCTGTTCCGTATGTACGTCACGGTGGCTTCCGTTCAAAAGCAGGTCGTCGTGCCACGGTCGTTAATTGCTACAGTATTGCGTCTGGCCCATGATGTTCCATTAGCGGGTCATATGGGAAGTGCTAGAACCAAGGAGAGAGTTCTGAAAGATTTTTATTGGCCATCAATACATAGAGATGTACGGCTGTATTGTAAGACGTGCAGTGCGTGCCAAAAGACGATAGGACAGAGAGTATCTTCAGCGCGCACTATAGCAGAAGAAGCGTCTAGTATCGCTTCAGCAAGAGCAAAGAACTATAAAGATAGAGGGTCCAAACTGAGAATTTTTAAGCCAGGAGACAAGGTCCTATTGTTGTTACCTACGGACCATAATAAGTTATTGATGACATGGAAAGGTCCTTATGTTATTGAGCGAATTGTTTCGAAGGTAGATTACGCTATCCACATTGATGGATCAGTAAAGGTTTTCCACGTTGATATGCTGCAGAGGTTTCATGAGAGACCAGAGTATCTGTATTCTCATACTGGTATTAAAGGACATACCTAATGTCGTGTCATTCTTTGACGATATAGCATGTCATACGTCGACATGGTCTGATCATATTCAGACACTAACAGTAATTTTTAAACGATTACGTCATTTTGGGTTAACTGCTAAACCCGCAAAGATGGATTTGGCATGTCCAGAGATAGTGTTCTTAGGACATATCGTGGGTAGAGGTGTTCAGAGACCTGAAGAAACAAAAATTGACAAGTTAGTAGGGTTGCAAATCCCTAAAACAAAGAAACAAGTCAGAAGCTTAGTGGGAATTTTAAATTATTACAGAAAGTTCATTCCAAATTTTTCCTCCTTGTCATCTTCTCTTACTGACCTTACTAAGAAGGGACAACCCGATAAGGTCCAGTGGACGTCTGAATGTCAGACAGCATTTGATAATTTGGTGACAGCATTATCATCGTCACCCATTCTGATATTACCCGATTTTCGATCTAATTTTATCCTCAGAACGGACGCGTCGGACTCTGGTATCGGCGCTTGTCTTCTACAGGAGAAGAACGAATGTCTCCATCCTGTATGTTATGTCAGTAGGAAGTTATTGCAGAGAGAAAGAAAGTATTCTGTGATAGAGCGTGAGTGTCTTGCCATTGTGTGGTCCGTCCAGAAATTAGGACGTTATCTCATGGGACGAGAATTCTGTATCCAGACAGACCACAAGCCACTAACGTTTTTGTCGAAGAATCGTTCGTCCAGCCCACGCTTGTCTAGATGGGCATTGGCTTTGCAGCCGTATACCTTCGTTATTCAACCAATTCCAGGAACCAGCAATCATATCGCCGACTACCTTAGTCGAGCCTAGGGGAAGAGTTCAGGAGCTTATACATCGGAGGACAGGAACATTGACAGGATCTGTGTGAATGAGTCGACTTTAAAATATTGACATTATAAATATGATATGAAGAATGGTTGATAGGTTGATTGGTTTTTGATTCTGTATTAGGTATTGTGTTTAGTTAGCTATTGATGATGTGATACATATATGCATATTGCAGGGCATATTGATCCCCATATTTTCCCCTGATTTCGGTATTTTATATACTAGGGGAACTGCTAGGTCATTTTTTAGTGTAGGTATTGCTCACGCTCACTCGTTGACAGTCATCTTGATGCGATTTGAAATTAATTGCATTAATTTTTTTGGGGTGGGGGATGATGTCACGAGTGGAGTGAGTGCAATTAAGGGGATTGCTACAGAGCGGGTGTAGAGTAAGAAGGGCTCACGGCAGACAGGTAGGGAAAGACGTGAAAGGAAGAGAGTAAAATTAACGCACGAAGACAAGTAAGGAGTGGTGGGGGTCTGAATGAGGCGAAAGCGCTGTATTACTATCACTGCAAGTTAGAAGGTCCTACTGAACGGACGCTAGTAAGAGCCCAGCGGGCGAACATAAGGGGAGCAGTCGGGAGACTAGTGAGAGAGTTTTTTCCAGTGATGACTGGTAGGTAGAACGTTGATTGATAATTATGATTGATGTATTATATTATATTCGTCTATTACCATGATGTAAATAAGTATATGTGAGGAATGTGGAAGTCCTTGATATTGGATATAGCAATGTGCGCCATGAGCGATAGATGAAAGTGAGTTCATGGATTTGTAGCGCGAGTGAGTAGTGTGTACTCCGATGGAGGTGTGTTACCGTAAGATGTGTGGTGAGTGAAATGTGAACTAGTGTGTGTACGCTTCATGGGTTGTAAGGAGAGGTGGAGTGAATAGAAATGGTATGGCATTATACCAATGTAATGTTATGCTTGTAGGTGTCGGGGACGGGCCGCAGAGCCACCTCGATGAGCACAGGGGATAGGCCAGCATAGGGCCGGAGGCCACACCTAGGCCAGAAGTGAGGCTGTCAGTGCAGGACAGTAGAGGCACATAAAGTCCTGGCAGTCAGGCCACGGACAGGGACGTAGATACGGACGTGAATGTGATAATGTACTATTGCCATGTTGATGGGCTAGTGAACTGATAATGTACTAGTGCCATGTTGAGGGGCTATTGAAATGATAATGTGTTATTGCCCGGCGGAGATGCGAGTGGAATGCTAAGGGGTATGACAATAGGAAGGTGATATTGAGAGACTGCGGTGCCAGTGAATTATTAATGTGCTATTAAGACCCTGAGGGGAGAGGCTGAGGCCGAAGTGCCTTTAGGAGTAACTACCGGGTTGTGGATCCGAGGGAGAGTGTGTGTGAGAATAAGGCCGTTGTACAGCAGTTAATCCCAATAATATAATGTATGTAATTGCGCTATTATCTGTATAATTATGTTTAATAAATGTGTGAGTCTGATGGATTGTTCTGTTAAGTGTTAAACTTGTTTGTTCGTGATTGTTGTCCTGTCATAAACTATTACATCTCCCAGTCTGGGATTTGTGACAGGATTTACTCCTACCCACATTGGTGTCGAATAACCAGAGGTCAAGCTCAGTAGAGCACATGGCACATACTCATACAAAATTTACGAGGAGCACCGATGTCCAACAGTATCAAAACAAAATTGCCTGCACTATTAAATCAAAAGCAACACCTATGCCACTGACAATTACATAATGTGCCAAGAGGTACATCGTCACCACATTGAAGAATAACTGTCACACAGACCTATCTATGAGACATTTTTAACTGTATCACAGGTATTGTAGTACCATTATCTCTATGTGTCGTCAACATAATCTTTAACATACCTGGAACGACAGAAAAGGCCATCAGAAAATCTGCTTCTGTTGGAATACTGCGAAGGATTATTTCTTCCTCCATTTCTTCTTCACCAAGGGCATCTGCTACCTCCACACCTTGGTCAAGCTCTGTGCCCCGGCAAGCCTGATTGCAAGTAAAACATTAATACTGATGTGTTACTGTGACTGACCTGTAAGTATTAATATACACAATGTTGGTCAAAAGCAAGATTGTTTTTTTTAACATTTGATAAACCAATCAAACTGCCAAAACAAATAAATGAAAAAGCCACTTGGCTGTGGCTGCTACTGGTCCATCTGCAAGGAATAAGACATTTATTTAGAATTTAATGTATAGTTTTCTTGTTGCATGCTGTTGCTTTTTTCTAATACAAAAGTTTGATGACTTTATGCCAAGCCCTGCGAGACCACATTGGCTTCTATGAGTTTTTTTTTTTATAATTCTAAATGCCTAAAACAACATGGGGTGCACCAATCAAGATTTTTTATTTTTACACTCCACCTTTGTGGATCTATTTTTCTTCAAACTTTCTTCATATCTATGTAAAAAAAAAGTGTTGACAGTCCTGTAAGTAAACAATAACAGTTTTCACAACAATTGAAATTTAATGTGGACAACATGCTTACAAATACATGACCTTAACCCAAGCATTTTGAACATTAAAACAGCCCATTCGGGGCCAGGCACTTTTTGGAAGTGCTATAGGTAGTGGTTATCTGCACCTTTTATTATGTCCCTCGAAATAAATTTTAACGGCGCTTTTCGTACTTTTCTTATGGAAAGATATATAAAAAAAACTGTCGGTACCAACAGCGCTTCCTTATTTCTTCATAAAAAACCTCATGCCAGCCTGTATGGGGTCACACAAACACGACAACCTGACAGTAACAATTTATGTCACAGGTGTAATGTAAGATAAGAAAAATTCTACACTAAAACGATTATTGATCCAAATGGGTTTTGTGTCAGCAAAATACATACAGTGGACCATCATGTTTAACGACACTGCTAATAACGAGACCTTTGCCAATAGCGAGAACATTTTAAATCCCCATTGTTTCTACTATATCAGCTTTATAATAAAATGTTCGAAAATAGTGGCAATCGATAATCAAAGCACCCGCCAAAGCGAGAAAATTAATGTTGAGTGCGTTCAGCAAATGGTAGGGGCCGCCGCAGAACAACATGTCGAGAATCATTCCAGTCAGACAATAACAACTTGCATCATTCTTTGTTTGTTACTATACACCCGCCTTGCGAGTTGTGGCCCCACCTGGCCATCTCTTGCTTAGGCCTAGTATGTTTTCTCTCCCTACTGACCATGTGCTGTGACACTGACAGCACACTAACACAGCCAGCTCAAAGTGATGACTCATCACTCACTGAGGCAAACTGTGGGGCAGGCCAGGAAGGCTACAACCATGTAGCTTCATCAGACATGTGCACTGTCTGCACTATCTGTGATGTGCGATAATTATTACTTGTAGCACCGTCTTTGATCGCATTTGATTGCCAAGCGGTGTATGCTCTTTGTCTACACGGGGCTTCATGACCACAGGCTGTGTCACAAATACGTAGGCAGTCTTTTCCCATACTTTGAATGATACGCAACGGGAAACCATCGCAAACAAACGTACTCACATGTCTCTAGCTTTTCCATCCGACTCTCTCGTAATTTGATTGAAACATGGCTACTGTTTGCACAAAAAGACCAAAAAAAAGTGCCGATATCAAGGCCAAGGTCTGCCGTCATTTGATATTATATGAACAGGACATGCCAACAAGGGAGGTAACCATTATATAATCCCACTATTTTTCATGGTTACCTCCCTTGTTACCATGTCCTGCACATGGTAGTGGGGTATTTTAATCCATTGCCTTGCCTTTTGTACTCTTTCCTAGAATAGCGAGGCCTCAGGTATAACAAGACATTTTTGGTGGAACATGACCTCTCGTTATAACCAAGTTCCACTGTAAAATGGGAAATGAACCAAGTGGTGGCATACCAAATGCATGGGGGTGAAAAATGTGTGGCGGCCTAAGAAAACCCGTTGGAGGTCGCTTGGCCTAGTTTTAAGCGAGAGCTAAAAATATGTCGAAAATGTGACCCCGGGTCAAAATATAGTTACATGTGGAAATGGAATGGTCATCCATTTTTCTATCACTTGTTATCGAATTCCATGTATAAATATTTTATGATCATTTATCTATGACGCCTACATCACGACAAATTTTTCTAAAATTGGCACTAAAACCATTTGACAAAGATGCGAAGTGCAGATGCCTTTTTACGTGTGAAAAGTTTTCTCAAACCCTATTGTGTCATATGTGAGCGAGCCTCACTAACCTCAACGGAAGTCACATTTTTTCAGTTTTGAATTATGAATGTCACCTTAAAGTATGAAATCTCATCTTTAATTTAGAGTAAAAATTATTGCGATGCTCCTTTTCATTGCAAAGTTATGGCTTTTTAAAGACACCTAAACCCCGGTCAAAACAGAAGCAAACTTCCGAGAAAATCGCCATTAATAGGCATTTCAGTGACGCTCCGATAGGCTCGCGCACGGCAGCCTTTTTTGCCCGTTGCCAACTGTGGCCGGCCGTGACTTTCGCGCATTTACATAGTCTCGAAAACCGTCCGTTTTGTTTCTTTAACATCGACTTGTTGATGCATATTTTTAAAGGGGAATTAATGCTTTTGAGAATGACATTCTCCAAGTTTGTGTCGATTCGATAGTTCCAGAGATATTTTGATTCAAAAATGAGGTAAATTTGAATCTGTGAGTGCATAAAATCTGCTTGTCTTTTGTTTTTGAAGCTTCACTTTGATGTTTTTAATGTTCTCCCAAATATGGTAAAAATTCAGTTAATTGAACCAGGCAGCAACGCTCGACTTGGCCCAAAAACGTTTCTTTACATTCAACGGCATTAGTTTGCATCCAATAACATAGAAATAGTGGGTAACATCCCCTGCTGACGGCCAGCGTCGTTCGCCCTATACTGTCACAGCCGTTAGTGCTAAAATTAACCCTAGTTCCACGATGAGTGAACCCATCCACGTAACGCCCCGTGCGGGGATAGCCAGCGGCTAGTCAGCCGATCGTTCGCGTGTTGCTGATAACCTCAGCGGTCGGGTCAATCGGGTCCTTGTAAACACGTGTATCATGTATACTTCAGGATGCAATAACAACAATAGTGGTGGATAAATCGTAAGCGACCCCTATGATATTTGAATAGAGTACTTGTGATGATATGCAGTAAGTTTTATTGTGAAATGGAAGGCCCCAAATCAAGAATTTTCTGCATTTACATGCCGTTTAACACACGTGTTATCATTTTCCCAAGACCTCTGCACTTTTTCTGTCATTAAGTCAGGCCATTCAGGTGAACAAATTATTTTTTAAGCCATTTCGCTTAATTTACTAACCACATGTATCGTGACATTGCCTTCTCCCTCCTCTACTATGTAAAGCTTCCACTTACTATCATGTTAGTTTTAGTTTTAGCGAGAGATTTGATTTCCAGGTCGTACAGCACATACATGTACTGAAAAGCGGTTTAATCAAAGGAACACAATATCTCTCTAATTACCACATCAAATAAAGACAACGACCAACAACAAAGTCGATCCTATTCTCCCAGTTTTCCCTGATGAAAAACCTACCGACAGACGCCCTTATGCAGCATGCTCTAATATTACATCGGAATTCATAATTACAGACGTAGAACAGCGTCTTAAATACGCACATGGCCCCTTTCTTCTCATTTCACATGTGGACGACAACCAGCATCAAAGTAAAAGTTTCCCCAAGATTTTCCCCCAGTTCGAACTTCAGACCGTCAGTACTATTACATGAGTATGACGAATAGTTACAAATGGTTGCATAGTCATAAACGTAACCCGACGATACCGGTACCATTTTTGTTAGATATAGTAATGGTGACAGGATAGATAAACACACGTAAATAGTGTAGAAAAAAATACGTGAAAAAAAAAACGACAACCACGGCAATCGAATAAACAAAGCGCGAGGCGCACCGTTGCTATACAAAAATGTGGCCTCCCGCAGGACCCATGGTTAAGCGTGTCGTACAAAATAATGGCCTCGCGCATTGCACGGGGAGTCCAATATAGTGGCCTCCCGCAGGACTAGGGTTAAGCCCGAAACAAATACAGAAAAAAAAATAATTACTTTGCAACAAATAGTTTGAAGTGGAGATATTTTTTAAAATTCAAAAAGATTTGTAATCTGTGCATCAAGACTATTGTTTTGATCATAGTTTCATGGTCCTTGGTGAAATTCGAATTTTTTCACTGAACTGCCTACCATTAAAAATGGAGGAGCGATTTTCCCTCTGGGCGAGATAGGTGGCCTTGCTGTCTCCCTAGCATCAGGTACTTATAATTAACCTATGGCTTTTAAATTTTGCATGCCTATGCCAATATAAACGATACATGCCATGTGAAAATTCTGTGACAATAAGTTTATTAATTTTGAAGTTATAGGGAGTTCAATGAACCCCATTACTGAAATGATATTCGATGTCAAAGGCAAAATTAAAGGCATTGAAAGCAATATTTAGAGGCTGATTTGAGACATGATATTTTCACAGAATGCAGAAAAAGAGTTGAACTTCAAGTATCGACCAAAATATAAAAACCGTTAAAAAAATCGCATATTTGTGTTTCATCATGATTTTCTCCATTTGGTCCAGTGCAACTTCTGCTGAGGTTAGTGGGGCCCGCTCACATATACGGTTTTGTTCGTAGCTTCGCTCCCTACCCAGCACGCACAAAAACAGCAAACGACCTTTGTACAGGGTTCATAGCAGACATTGATGAGAAAATTCAAGGTTTTTTCAAGGTTTTTCAAGGTCAACTTTTTCATTTTCAAGGCCACAAAACACCGCGACAAAACCTACGCAAGTCCGTGAATTGCTTATGCCCGTAAAAACCTGTGCGACTACACAGCCGTCTCTGTTTCTGTTAGGCCTAGCGCCTAGGCCCAATTTTTTTGGTTTTTTCAATTTGATCACGTTTTTTGTTTTTTCAAGGTTATTCAAGGTTGTGCTGTTTTCCAGGCTTTTCAAGACCTTGAAAAACAATTTTCGTTTTTGAAGGTTTTTCCAGGTTTTCAAGGTCGGCTATGAACCCTGTTTGTACTGTAAGTAGTGCCCAGTGTAAACTTTAAACGTGATTTTCTCAGTTTCTGTTTTTGTTGACTGGCTGTCTTGAAAAATTCATAACTTTGTCCTGAATTAACCAATTTCAATAATCTAAAAAGCACATTAAACAGAAACGAATGGTGCAGGCAGCTGTACCATTTATGTAAAAAAAGTATGGGAAAATAAAAATGAAAGACCTGTATCTGTCAATTCTTTGCAAAGTGTGTGATTTGTTCTGAATTCCCACTGTTGTTGCATATCACCAAGCGTACCGTTCCACCTGATACCCAAAGAAGAACATGGTGATGTTGTTTTTTTTTCCCTTAAAAATGAGTGAGACATACCTGTATGAAGAAGAGCTTAGGTTTGCCAGCCAGGCTCTGGCAATTGTGTCCTTTGAAAAATGTCACCAGCTTGTCAAGTTCAATCTTATCATCGGTTCCAAAAACATATCCCTCTTCTCCATGAGACAGAATGAAACACATAAAGCAGTCACTGTCTCTGTGGTCTTTTTTTGATTCTGCAAATTAATACATAAAAAAAAAAGATGCAAAATGCACAAGAGATATATATACATTAAACGTTCTGAAACGTAAGATGAAATCGAGACCACGCAAGAGAAAAAAAATTATGAAATACATAGGCTTGAACCCACACTGCAAGTTTTCTTAGTGAGAGATGGAATACTGGGTAGTTGAAAGCATATTTATCATCACGCAAGTGAAGTTAAGTATGTGTCTCAGTGCTCTACTGGAATGGCCTGGCACATATTTTCTGCACTAGTACTAGTATTCTTTCATAGAAAAAGAAATGTCAAGAAATATTAAATTTAATATACATCCGTTTAATTTTTGTGTATGCCTCCAGACCACCACTACCGAAAACATACTTCTCCCACTCTGTCACTGTTAGACTTTTGAAAGTTTTTGCATGAAACACACCAGCTCTTCCCATTCAGGAAATGAATGCAAACACATGAAACATAACACTAAATTGGCTCACTGTCAAGATGATTTAGAAAGTGAGATCCTAATCAGCATCACTCAAGAGAAAGACCTGCATCAAGAAGTTTATCTCAACAGAGTTCTAAAAAATAAACTTGCCATCACTCTACAAGCTTATCACAGCAGGCAATTTGCAGCTAATTGATGTCACAAATACATAAAAAAAGGACATAATATATCGACGGTAACACTCGCAAACCGTGTAAGTCTGAAATTAGGTCAAGTTTTTTTTTGGTCTAAAAATATCGATTGGAATGCCCCTTGCATCACTGTCAAATAAAGGTGCAAGAGTACGGGGGGTAACTACGAAAATACGACTTTAGCGCAAAACGTGTACTTCCAATTCCTGGCGTGCTTGACACTCGCACATCGTGTATCTCCAAACCTAAGGCACGCCGTCTTAAACAGATTCAACGTGGGAAAAAAAACCTTCAGATTTCAGGTGAGTAATAGAATTTTTTGTTATGTGTGATGGTTTATGAATTATGTTTTTATCTTTTGATACATTAGTAGCTAATTTATTATTTTTGGTTACCTATTTTAAAAGTAGTCCGTGTGAAAAAAATCATGACCGGACTTGCACGTTATGCGCGGCATTATTTAGCCGGTTTCTCAAAGACAGTGTCAAATACAGGAGGAAATTCTGACTTACACGTTGTGCGCATTACTACTTTTACTATCACAATTTGCAAGTGGGTGAGTTTTATGACTAAATGGGTCTTGTGGTGTAAAATAAAAACAGTTTTTTTTACATTTCTAAATTCTTTGATACGTTGCATTGTAAACAAAATTATTGATAGATACACACAGTGTAAAGGTACGACCCGTTCAGTGGTACAGGAGGCTGATTAAAACTAATATGTGCAAAACAATAGCAAAAATGACACATGATTGGATCTTACCAAAGATGATGCAGAGTATGATATCTTGAATTTCTACAATTACGCCATGATCTATAGTAAAATCATTTGATTTTCTTATGATAGATTTTTTTTTCATGTGTCATAATTTTTTTCGGATTTTCATAGGTTACATCATCTGTGAACCGCCCAAGACCTGTTGAAAGCTCGTTGCTCAACCAAAGTATTATAATTTCAGTGAGTGCAACATTTTGCGATAATTGTGTCAGTACAAAGTGCACTTTAGAAATTAAGTCCAACAAAGCATTAAGACTTAAAGTGTCAGCTCTCATCCTTAATTCCATTCAAGTGAAAGGAACATGTAACAAATAGACCTCTGGATAGGACGCTGCTCTATTGCGGATTACTTCTCGGCTATCATTTGGTATCCATCTACACCTGAACTAAATGAGGCAATCACAATAAATTTCTTGACTAAGGAAACAACCAAGCGTTGGCCCAACCCAGCCGCTAAAGCAAACAGTGGACAGTCTAATCCACATGGCCACCCAGGCTTTTACAAATACAATTACCTGCAAAGTAATGTGTTTCACATGATTTCTAACCACCTCTGATAAATTCTCCCTCTGTTACTTAAATTTGAGGCTATCTTCTCCAAACATCCATCGATGCCTTGATCACGTCTCTTCTACAACTTGATGTGTGAATTTTTGATATCTTACCTCGTCCCTAGCAGATAACAGATGAAATGGAAAAAGGTAATATGAAGCAGATTAATTCATTGTAGTTTTCTTTTAACTACAAAACTAATACAGCATAGCCTAGATGATTCCCTGTCTCTTTCATACCAACTTCATGAATCCATACAGCCGCGCTATGAAAATGTTGCTGATGAGCAAGAACCGGGGTTCGACAGATGCCCAGCCCAGTGTTATTACCGAGCCGGAAAGGCTGAAAGAAAAACATGACACTTTTGAACAGGGAAGTCCTGAGAATGGAAACCATAACCTATCGATGAGTAACACCTCCATACATGACTTGTTACCCGATGAGTCATTCAGCATAGAAGACATTTCGTTGAATGTCTGCACCTCTGGCTATGGGGCACCCTTTGAAAGTGACTTCCGAATCCATAATGGAACTCAGAATGAGGGAGGAGAAACGCGGGCCTATACCGAGCTTGTTTCATGCTGCAACACGAATGGTGATGGGAATGGCAACCTCTCAAGCACCCCACGAATGGATGAGGACAACGGCAGCGATCTTACCCCCTTGATTTCAGATGCTTAGCCTGGTACAAGCCAGCCTGGGAATCGAATGGATGGGGACAACAGCAGCGATGGTGAGGGAGGAGAAACGCAGGTCTATAAAGAGCTTATTTCATGCTGCAGTATGGATGGTGATGGGATTGGCAACATCTCAAGCACTCCATCGATGGATGAGGACAAGGGCAGAGATCATACCATCTTGCCTTCTGATGCTCAAAATACGAGTACAAGGCAGCCTGAGACTACACAAGAAGAACGGAGTCACAGTGTTGTGAGCAAGAACCTTGGAAAAAGGCCTAATGAAAAGGAAAAGGGAATTAGGTGAAAATTACACTGGTAGGAAATTTGATAAAGAAACCAAAACTTACAACCCGGTAGAGAAAATGGCTAAAACACTTGGTGAAAGATGTAAATGTAAAGCGAAGCATCATCACTGCAATGAGATTTCAGACACCAGACGAGAAGAAATACATAAGTATGCTTGGATGCTCACCTGGGATGAAAAAACAGTCTTCGTTAAGGACTCCATCGACTCGTTAGAAGTCAAGGAAAGAAAAGCCAATGCAGATGACTCTAGACGGCAAAGTTCTCTTTACTACAGCCTCCAAAGTGATGCAGGTCGTAGAGTGAGGGTGTGTAAACAAATGTTTCAAGCTACTACTGGACTCACCCAGTGGTTTATTCTCAGCAGTATAAAGCCACATGGATCAGCTGACCACACTTCGATTCCACCCTCAACACCATCAGACAATTTAACAAAAATGAGACAGTTTTTAGAGACACTTCCGAAAATGCCATCTCACTATTGCAGGAAGGAGACATCTAAGCTGTATGTAGAGCCATTATTTCATAGCTACGCAGATTTGTTTCAGGAGTATAACGAACACTGCCAACAAAGCAACACCCCGTCTCTTTCAAGAAGTTCATTTATGAAGGAGGTTAAAAGGCTGAACATCTCAATTTTTCATCCAAGAAAAGACAGATGTGATGTTTGCTGTGCTTATGAAGCTGGAAACTTGGATGAAGATGAGTACCTCCAGCACAGGAAAAGGAAAGAAGAGGCCCAGCAGGAGAAAGAGAAAGACAAACTTGGAGCTGCCACTGCTGACACTGGACCGAGAACCAAGGTTATCACTGTAGATGTTCAGAGAGTCTTACTTGCCCCTTGCCTTAATGCATAGATCTGCACTCTATTATAAAACTAAACTGCAGGTACACAACTACAGCGTGTTTGACCTAACTACCAAAGATGCACTTTGTTATCTATGGCATGAAGCTGAAGGTGCAATGACTGCAAATGAATTTGCATCTTGCCTCTTTAATTATTTGGAAGATACCCCAGACTTTGACAGATACATCATATTTTCTGACGGGTGCACTTATCAAAACAGAAACCATATACTTGCAAGTTCCCTAAGACATTTCTGCACCAAGCACAAGAAGACGGTGGAACAGAAGTTTTTGGAACGTGGGCACACTCAAATGGAGGTGGACTCCGTCCATGCCACAATTGAGAAAAGGCTGAAAGGAGCTGACATACACAGTCCTTCAGACTATGTCAAGATCATAAAGGAAGCCCGAAAACATCCTCAGCCCTATCGTGTCAAGTACCTGGAGCACACATTTTTCTCCGATTTTAAAGATTTTGGGACCTGAAATCCATCAAGCCGGGGAAAATGACATCTGACCCAAACGTCACTGACATAAAGGCCCTTCAGTACAACCCAGACGGTTCCATCAGCTTCAAGACCAGCTTTGTCGATGGATGGACTCCACTTCCCCTACCAAGAAATGACACCATTCCCCATCACAATCCAAAACGTTTGTATTCATCAAGACTGAAGATCAAGCAGACAAAGTATGACCATCCAAAGTCGATGAAACTAGTCATTCTGCAGGATGCTCATGCATTTTATGATGCTTTGCCCCATTGACTTTTCATCCTCATACCAACATCACCATCACCACCACCACCATCATCATCATCAGCAGCAGCAGCAGCATTATAATTTGGGTGTAGATCTTACGAATATTTTCATTTCCCTCTATTTTCCCCCAGCAATGTTAACGCTTCTGCTTATGTCATTTATTAACACGTTCTTTGAATTCACCATTAGACCATTGCAATTGGGTTCATCGTCTGAGGGACATTCTAACAATTAACAACAACGATAAAGAATAATTAAGCATCCTTTTCAAATTTGGTTTTCAAAACACGTTTATTGTATTTGAGCAGGCAGTTCCCTGAATATGGTAATCATTTTGTTTTTGTCTCAATCACATTCGATTCTTTGTCATTACAAAATGTTAAGTCTTTTTTATACTCCTGTTCTCTGTATGGCTTATATTATTTGCAAAATGTTTTTGTTCCAGTTTTTATTTTATTTTAAGAACAGGCCCTTCACTGGTTACTATGTCCTACATGGAGACAGAGACTGCAAGTCATAAAAAGGAACAATATTTTTGTTGTAACGTTCATCGGCGGGCCTGTTAATAAATGGTTTTATGTTACACAGGAAATAGTTTGTCTTTATCCTTATCTATATTACACATGTTACGAAGCTCTCCCTTTATCCTTTTACCTAGCATTAAAACAGTTCAGTTCAATAGTATGAAAACAAAATGTCAGTCAGTTCATATTTCAGATTTTTGTGCCACTGACACTACATAACAACTGAGAGTAACAGAGAAATGACTATACAAATTTTGGTCTCGAATCCACCATCTTGAGCCAGTGGTCATCTTCATTTTTAAAAAAAAGTGAAACATATCAGCCACATTCTCAAAAAAAAAAAAAAAAAAAAAAGAAAATCATGAAACATTGATTTTCCTCAAAATCACTTTAGTAAAACGCGTAAGCCGTGTACATCGGTCAACCTTAGACATGAGAGTGGCATTGCTAGCCCTTGTAACTCATACACCGTGTATGTCTCTGTCAAAAGCAAAGCGGCGCAAACCGTGTAAGAATGGAGAAGACGCAAAGCGTTTAAGTCTGTGTCATTTTAGGGACCTCAAAACGTGTAAGTCTGATTCTATGGATTAGGAGACAAAATTGGTTTAAAAAGTGTAATAATTATTGAAAGCAATGCAACACATTATTTAAATTTCGAAAGAAAATATCAAGCTGGTAAAAGAGTATACATTTAAATCAGTTTTTACTGTTTTTCTCGAAAGTAGTCATTTCGGACTTACACGGTCTGCGCGTGTTACCGTCGATATGTATATTACCAGAGATGCCACCCTACAAAAATGAAAATCTGAATCAGGCCCCCCAAAAGGTCTGAATCTGGGGGAAAAAATCTGAATCGGTGCCAACGGCAATAAAAATGAAATGGTACCAGTTGTTTTTTGTTTCTTCTTGGTCACAAACGATTAAGTTGAAAATCATCTTGAAGAACTTACACTACTTACAGCGCATTTCAATCATATCTTATTATCCACCCTTTGTCTTGATCTTGGTCAAAACTGAAAAAGAATCCTCTCCACAAAAGCACTGTACCAAACTTGTCTTTGTTCTGAAGTGTTTTTCCTACAGTTATGTCAGACAAGAGCTGCCTTGACATGTTGGGATTTGAGTGCCATAATGCACAAATGCCATGCATAATTTTTGCCTATTTTGTGCTGAGGAGTGTTTTCCCACTCCCAATCTCATGTTTTAATTTGGCAGTTTGTGCCCATGCAAAGTCAACCTTCTCCATGTTCATGGCTTGGATTTAAGAAATCTAGGTCATGGCAAGTTTAAAATTGATTCCTCCTTCCATCACAATCGCCGCCGAATAAATTTTAATTACTTTAGTCTTAATACGTCTATCCATAGATCTTGCTAGATCTAGGTCTTGTCTCATTCCTGCATCCGTCATTGTCACTGCCAAGTAAATCACTCAGGCCTAGACTTAAACGATGTCTAGCTAGGCTTAAGTTTGAAGGAAGAGAATACATCTAGCTAGGTTTAGAACTGATTCCTCCTTCCATTGTAGTCGGAACCAAATATAACACATAGACTTAAGTGAGGGCAAATAGATAGATCTACGCAATTAGTTTCGGAATCGCCGCCATCCGGAACGGTAAAAAGAATGTACACAACGCCATCAATGCATGTAGCAAAACAAGCGATAAGAAAGTAGAACTTCTAACTTCCGGTTTATTCATAACATGATTGCAATATTCCGATTTGGCACATTGTGTGAAAGTTATAATTAAAAAACTAGAACCCGGAAGAACGAAAACGAAAAAAAAAAGCCGATTGCTGGAAGTAACAAAAAATCGGAATGTCGGCCTTGCTAATCGGAAAATCGGAATCAGGCCCGTTTTTCACGAAAAATCGGAATGATTCCGATCAAATCAGAATGGGTGGCATCTCTGTATTACGTACACAAGCCTCACAAACAGGCTGTTGCAAGAATCATCAAAAATACAACAAATATTTAAAGATCACAGGAGATGGCATTTGGAATCAAAGAAAACTTAGATCAGCTGATTGAATTTTTTGCACACAAGTCTAATGTCAAAGTGGTATATTGCGGTGTTGCTTTGTCATTGTATTCAGGCTGATGCACTTAAACTATTAAGGTAATGGCAGCTTTATAATTTGTCAAAGACAAAAGTTATAAAACCCTCCCATTTACAAGTCTTTTATTACTGTACTACATCATACATGAAACATCTGTGCTTCAAATAAAGTAGATACCTTGTTTCAATAAGTTGATCATCTGATCCACTGACTGATTGTCTTTTCTGATAATCTTTTCAAATCCCAAATCATCCAACAAATTATATACATTATCAGCATCCACATCAGTCCCCGTGCGTACTCCCATGCCAGTCCGGGCATGAAAGTCCTTGTTATTGATGATAACTGCTGTGCCTCTTTTTTCATAATCCATTTTATATCTGTTTGCCACAAAATCAGATTCGTTCATCATAGCTGCTGCTGTCCGAGGCTGAGACCTGAAAAATAGACATGAAAATGCTTTCATTACAATGAAGTTAACAAATGTTGCTAAGAAATTGAGCAAAACCTTTCTATATTGAGTGTGATTCAGTCTTTTAACCAACATGTACTCATTTCCACTCTTCTCTCCCAATGAAATGGAACAGGGCAGGGCAGCAAAATGAGAAACAATGAAAAGTATTAAAGCTTCTTCTTTGATTCAATGAGTGCTTGACTTTTATCTGCATCTTCTTAACTGAACATTATGCAAATAATTTTAAAATCAGGAAGGAAAATAATTAAGTTCCTTAAGTATAAAACCATCACAGCTGCAACATTTTCAAAATGTTAGTGATATAGGTGAGTACAGTCCTTTCCATACGATAATGAAAACCATTTTCTTCTGAATGAGAAAGAGTTGATATTTTCAAAATTTCAAAAGTTGCTAAATCTTGATAAAAGTGGTCACTGAAACAAATGTTCACAAACCCTCCATATCTGGGCCCTGCACGAGCATCAGGGGCATCCCCTTCACCACCTGCACGAGCATCTGGTCTGTCATAATCCTTGTCATCTGAAAACATTCAAAATGACACAATCTGAGAAAACTTCGTGACACTTCCATTACAATTAAAATTATTCAACTGTTTCAAGAAGGTAAGGAAGGTTCATACAAGGTGGTGTACAAAAGTGAGGTGATGATAGGAACAGGGGTGGAAAAAGACAAAAAAATGATTGAGATGATTATTTATTTATTTCTCAAGACTGACCTATGGAACTTCCATGACCCTTCCCTTAGTGACAATTTTATATGTCTTGTTGCACGTACACTGGTGATGGAATACAGAATTAAGTAGCCATAGTAATGAAAAGACCCCATTCCATCATGGTGACAGTATTGTCCAACACAATCAAATTTAATGTTTTCAAAAAAGTTACCAGTAATGGCTTAATGGTCTCATTCAAAACTAAAAGAAAAAAGTAAAAGACAAGAAGCCCAAACTGCCCCACTGAAGTCAAGTTCTTCTTCTGTCAAAATATGCTATCTTTTGTATTAGTATTATTTAATGCGTGTAGTTGTATCTTTTTATTGCGTGAACAAGACATGGTCTTGCCATTTTCTCTTGAAGCTGTGCCTACCAATTTGACCCCCTCTTAACAAAGGATCCCAGCGTGTTACAGCCCGTGTTGTGCTGATGTAGCACATGTGTTTGAACATAATTCACAGAGAAAGCCAAATAAATGAGGCTCAATTTGCAACTTCATATTTTGAGTTGAAATTCCTTTGAAAATCATGAGTTGAAAAGTTTGCTGACCGAGAAACTGGCAGGAAACATTAATATAATAGACCAGGATCAAAATTATACACAAATGAACCTCAGCATACTATAAAGGTGTCCCAAAATCAAACATGGGGCATGTTCCAGCACAAACCATCAACTGATTTTAAGTTTATAGACCCATCTTATGCTTGATTTCGCCATCTTTATCTGACGCTCAAAGCTGGGTCAATCACTCAATGGCAGAACACAGTTGACGGCCCTAACCGCTGATGCTAACCATTGTGCCACCGCAGACTGCGATCCGGCGGAGGAACTTTTCCACATTAGCACCACAAAGCCAAGGAACGCAATCTAGATCTAGATCTAGAATCTAGTCTAGATCTAGCTGAAGTATTGTCATTGAGGAGATGTAAATGGTAATTCCATTTGCAGTTATTTTAGAAAACCACAGGCCTATAAGCCTTAGACTAATTTTTTTTAAAGATCTAGTCTAGATCTTGATCTAGAATCTAGATCTAGAAGTGAAATGTGAAATGATGTCACAAAATTTATTCTCTTCATTCTTTTTAGGAAGTGTCTAGCGAGACCACGATTCTGGTCTCCCTAGCCTGTGGTCTTGGGAGACCAAGATCCTGGTCTCTCAAGATTCGGGGCTAGGGAGACCAAGATTTTGGGAGGACTTCTGAATGCGTTCCGTAACTCGACAAGTGCATAGGCATTGTCAGATTGATATGTAACGACGTGAGGGTCTAGTCAGTTTGTATCATCGAGGCCGTAGGCCGATGTTCGTCTGGGCAGTAGTCAGAATCAGGGTTGGAAAAAAATCAGATTTTTTTCAAAAAAATCGATTTTTTTTATTTAAATCAGATTTTTTTGATTTTTTTAAAAATACATAATACATTCAATATTTTGTCGACAAAATATTTTCTATAATTTCATAACATAAGCATAAGGGTACTAAAAGGATATAGCTAAATGACTCCTAATAATCATTACAGTCATGTACATGTAATTGATAAAAGTTAAGTCTCTTCTGTCTCTTCACCTTTTTTACACATACTTTTGATGTGGATGTTGAATTTAATAGGGGAAATAAATGAGTAGAAAGTTTTCCTTTCTTATATATTATCAGAATTTTCTGGATCTGATCTGTATGCCTGGATTTCACTAACTGTTTTATAAAAATAAAGATGTTTATTTGAAATAAAATATAGGCCTTTTTCACTTACTTGACTGTCTTAATGTCTTACACAGGTACACAAAATTCAAATTCAGACTTATATTTTTGTTCAAGGTGTTATATTTGAATTGTGTCCTGCGACACATTCAAGTATCCAACTGTTGTATGAATCACTCGCATCAGCCAAAATCAGAAATTATTAATGATGCATAATAATAATAATAATAGAGAAGCACTCCTACTTATCAGTGCCTTTAAGTCTAGTGCTTTTGAACAATAAAAACATCAAAAACAAGCAGTTTGAAAAAAAAAAATCCTTAAAAAGTAAAAAAATCAAAAAGTGATTTAAATCACTGATTTTAATTTAAAAAATCAAAGTGATTTAAATCAAAAAAATCATTTGATTTAAATCACCTCGATTTAAATCATGCCAACCCTGGCCAGAATGACATATATCAGGGAAAGCCGCCGGGGTAGCTATGTACTGTTTTCACTCGGGCTATGGAACGCGGTGTGTACACGAGGGTGCTTTATCCCCAACAGACAAAGTTGCCGTCATGGCCAAGGCTGGGTGCTGACGCCTGTGAGGTGAAGAGATCGGGAATGATGCGTTCTCTTATTTTAAAAAATCGAGAAGGAAGGATCCGGCGTAGACAGGCGCACTGGCCGGGAAAAATCTTGGTCTCTCTAGCCCCGAGTCTAGAGAGACCTCCTGGTCTCCCAAGACCACAGGCTAGGGAGACCAGAATCCTGGTCTCGCTAGACACTTCGAACTAACGGGGCTAGGGAGCTAGACTAGGGTACCAGAATCCTGGTCTCCCTAGCCTCTTCCTTCTTTTTACTAATCTGGAGATCTACACTACTACAGGCCCACATCTGCCTTGCTAGAACAACTCAGGTCAAACATAGGCTCCGTACCTAATCCCACCTACTGATTTGAATACTTTTGGCAGCAACTTACCCATGTCAAATGTTCGACGAGAAATGTTTCCAGAGGTAAGCCTACGTCTTTGTTCTGGAGAAGTCGGCGATCACTTTGAGATTAGTAATAGTAAGGCTGGCAGAGAGTTTTACAAACATCCGGAAGTAGGGAAGGACTCTGGACTGGAAATAAAAGTATCGATACCAGAATGAAAATGACTATAATTATTATGTTGGGCAGTCACTATTCATTTGCAAGTAAATCTGTTCATTTATTTTGTGTGTCTTAGTTAAGACACCACACCGAATTGTTCTGAACTGCGTACATTCTATTGATGAAGAGACAGAATTAATACTCAAAAGAAAAGTTCTGTTTGCTTTCTCACCCAGAATCGAATTCAGAAAATAATACGTAAGTGACGCTCAGCAACAGAAATAGCCCTGATTCGTCATCAACGCTTTTCCCTGAAAAATGGATTTTTCCAATAAGGGTCCGCCGAGGGTGAGCAGGTAAGCGTGCGGTTTTCCCGTTGGATTTTTACGAATCCCCCCACCCCCCTCCCAAGGCACTGCAAGTTCAGTTTGAAATTTTACTGTCTTTCAATTGCTCCCGTCTGTTGAAAAACATCAGACAAAACGGACTGGAATATTTTCATTAGTGAAAGGTAAAATTTGAAGGTGTATTTGATGTATTGTTCTGAACTGCGTACATTCTATTGATGAGGAGACAGAATTAATACTCAAAAGAAAAGTTCTGTTTGCTTTCTCATCCAGAATCGAGTTCAGAAATTAATGATACAATAAGTGATGCTCAGCGGCAGAAATAGCCCTGATTCGTCATCTACGCTTTTCCCTGAAAAATGGTCCGTCGAGGGTGAGCGTGCGGTTTTCCCGTTGTTGTTTTTTTTTACGAATGTCTCCCCCAAGGTAGGCCTACTGCAAGTTCAGTTTGAAATTATACTGTTTTTCAATTGCTCCCGTCGGCAGAAAAACATCAGACAAAACTGACTGGAATATCTTCATTACTGAAAGGTAAAATTTGAAGGTGTATTTGATGTATTTAATTAACACTGTATGTTAAAGATAGCTCAGCTTCTGAAATGTTATGAAATTTTCACTTGGTTGCGGGTTTCCTCCACAGAACAAGGCCTGGTTCATGTGACGATGGACGACTCCATTGTTATATTTAAGTGACACTCGCTCGTGAAATTGGAACAGATTATTGCGAGTTCGATACAATTAAATAATATCATTTGCTTACTTGATCGATGTTTGTGTAATTGTATACTAGCTAGGCTACCTGGACCGAAATAAAACTTGATTTTGATGAACATTCTGATCTTGTTTATAATAGCCTATGTTTTTTATTGTTACTTATAAGTTGTAATCAAGTATACATGTATAAATTTGTATTTTCAGTGTTTTATGAATTAATAAATGTTTCATTCCCGCTTTAGGCAGATACTGAATTCGAGTACAATGGATGATGAGGAAGATTTATGTCCTTCTACTTATGGTGAGTTGCCAGCCTTTCCATCCTGTTTTTATTTAAATAATATGAAATTTCCCTTGGACTGCCTTGCAGTTTCAGCAGATGGCACCAATGATATATTACTATTATAGTATCTTTGATTGCACCCAGTGTAGCAAAGTATATACCGGCTATAGAGTTATAGTAAAGGTCCTCCGGGGGGGGGGGGGGGGGGATGATGATGGAGGTCTAGTGGAAGCACCAAAAAAATAATTTTCCATTCCATCTGAGAGAGAATGTTTTCAGACTGTTCGTTTGGGCATTGTAAGAAGCAACAGACAATCTTGATTTTGGCAGAACTATACTTAGCCTCAAACAATCTGTAGTACACATGAAGATTCAATTGTCTGTGGACTAGATTGAAAACAGTGACAGTTGAAGTTGCATCAAATTGGCCAAAAAAGTATATATATGCAGCAGTTTTATCAAAACGTTTCTGATTTCATCTTGAGGATTTTGAGGCATTTGTAAACTTTCATGTCATGAACTTGATAAAAACAAGTATGGCCTGATGGTTTTAAGTCCAGCATGTTGTGCATTTTTTATTCTCTTTATTCCTCAGTTACCAGGCATGATACTGGAACAAGAAAAGGACATGACTTTGCAACACAGAATTTAAGGTTTGAGTGTCCATCATTTGGAGATGGATCATTTCCATCTTTAGGAACCGACTGAATTCTTTTAATTTTGATTAACCACATAATGTTCCTTCTCACTGAAAGTAACAGTTTCAATACAGGAAAACCGCGCATCTTTGGCTTATCGTGGACTGCTGTAATTACATGTATATAGATCTACTGTGGCAGTATTGTCATATAACACAAATTTAAGAAGCAAATCTAAAGTCTGGTCATAAATTTTCAGTAAACAGTATGATGATACACATCACAACCATAGAAAGAAGAAACATATATACCATGAACGGAAAAATTGAAAAGCACAGACTTCTCAGATGAAAAAAAAAAGACGTGATACTGTAAAAATGTTTTAAGTTTTGATAGCTTTCTTTAATTCCTTCACATTGTATTATCACTGAAGTGAGTTAGATATTTGCCTTGACATAATATTCATTAGGTGAACTTATTTTGTGGAATATAACTAATAAACGTAATGTAAATTACAATGTACTTTTGTATTTATTGCTATTTATAATTCTTGTAAATGGTACCAATTAAGATCCAAAATTAACAAAGAGGCTGCAGTGGTTGATGCCCTTGAAATTAGAAAATTGCAGTCAAACTGGCTTATTATGGAGTTATGCAAATACTTGAGAAGTAAAAGTAATAGAACGTAATTTGTATTATATTTTTTCAGGTTTAGCCTGTGAAGCCTTTTTTCCTAAAGGATTTTAAATCTCAGGAGGAACAGTACGTGTTATATTTGAGTGGCAGCAAATTTCTTTACTTGTATTTTCATGGTTTAGAACACAGAACCGGTAGCATAATTGGGAATTCTGATTTTCACATTGGTTTGTTTACTGTTTTTCAAAAACATTTTATACCAGGCATATGCTGCCCATGGCCCAGCATATTATATTCAAACTTAATTCATGTATTTGTTTGAGCTTTTGGTGGTTTATATGCACAAATGGATTTCCCTTAGGCTCTGCAGAAGTCAGTTTTCCCTGTTTGACCACGAAAACCTCTTACATGATATGAAATAGCATTGGGATTTATCAGTAGATTAAGTGCTGGACGTGAAATGTAGACAAAATTTTAAAAAAGGAGAAAAAAGTAGAAAAGAAACAGAACAAAAAGCAGGAATTTTTATGCAAGTTTTGTTCTATTTCTCAGTGAATTCAAAAGGGACAACATTGCCCAGGAAGGAGATGAGTACTGCTTTTCACATGCCAGAAGAGGCATTGCAGTTATCATCGTTAATGATAAAGTTCAAGAGCAAGAACAACGTGCTGGCTGTAGGATTGACATGCAGCACTTTCAAAAGACGTTTAATCATCTTGGTTTTGAAATACGCACATACTTTGATGTAACAACGAAGCAGTTGTTGAAAGAGCTTACTGCAGGTTACCAGTCTTCTGCATTACCACTATCATTTATATATGGCATTTAAACAAAAAATTAGTTCCCTTCTTGAATGGCTTTTATGTTGTGGTCAGTGTGCAAAGATCTTTGGGACACAGGGCACTTGTTATTTATTGGTGCTGTTTGAGAAGAAGGAAAAATTTGCTTCTTGCAAAACTGGTGCAGAAGGAGAATGTTATGACTTCCTTTTTTTTTTTTTTTTTGTGCCTGTGGCCTTAATTTAAAGTAGACACCCTAGGAGTATTAAAGTGGAAAAAATTGTTGCTATGGATACAGGGAATAACTATTAAATACTGGTTAATGGTGCTGTGTCTCTGCCTATTCACAGTAAGAAGGCTAAATAGAACATAGTATATAATAATTCATGTCTTTCACGTGAAGTCTTTTTATATTACATGTATATTATATATATATACATGGATAGTAGTCTAATTTTTTGTTGGTACCGTGATTGTGTGCCTCTGCTTAGTCAAAGTCAAGACGTTAAATCAAATTAACCCCTTCACTGCTCAGTGCAAGAGATTTCTGAAATACGCACGCATGCTAGAAGCCAACAGCCCAAGATAAAATTGGGTTTTTGAAAAGATCATTTCTTTGTGCACCTAGAAAGCCATTAAATTACTGGGGAAAAAAAAATGAAAGTTATTTACTACACTAATAATGTTAATAGAGGAGTGATATTTGAATAGTCTCAGTTTCATGACAATATTCCTGTGAGTATAAGTTTGATATTGGCAAAATACTTATTGCCATAAAATGCTGTGTTTTTTTTCTATGGCGTTTGCTGTTGTGTTACTTGCTAGTAGCAGTAATGGGCTCACATGTTTCCATCACCCAGACAACTGTTGATTATATACATACAGTTAGAAAAAAATTGTACTTATTTGTCACTTTTGAAACACCTACAGTAAATAACTATGGCAGCACAAGTTATTATTCTGTGATTTTCAGTCATGCCAATCATCATTTCAAATTGCAAGTGAAAATATCCAGAATCCATAATTATGTTATAAATATTACTTTATCAAATAATGTACTATATAAGGAACATCAGATGAGCATGAGCACAGTAGAAAAAAAAAAAGAATGTATAAATTATTGATTACTTTGTACAGAATTTAGTTTTTGTTTATGTTATTGTTAAAGAAGCAGATCTTTCTTTGTCATCCATGACAATTCTAGAACACAATGGTCTCTCCATTGACAAAAACTTCAAATACTGTGACCCTGTCTGCATATGGTATACATGCACACAAAGAGGCAAGTCAATGGTAAAAGTGTTTGAGTAAGAAATTCAGTGTGTTCCATCAACTTATAATTATCACATGTAGAGTTGAATACATTTCATATTTTTGTGTCAAGCCTGAAAATACCCTAACTGCCAGTGTGTTAATTGTAGTGTCTGAGGAGGACCACAGTGATGCAGACTGCTTTGCACTAGCTATATCCAGCCATGGAGAGCAGATTTTCAGCAATAACTGCAGAGATGATGTCATTTGGACTTGTGATGACACCATCAAGACCAAAGATATCATGAACATGTTCTCAGATAAAGCATGTCCAAGTCTGAGAAACAAACCAAGGCTTTTTTTCATTCAAGTATGTTATTTTTTCCCAAATATTTTGTCTTGATCTTGAACTGTTAATCTCAGTGTCTGTCAGGGTGTAATGAAATCTGCACTATGTAATTGAAGGTACAGCATTCACTGATTGGCCCAGAAACAAAATCATAGCTAAAACAGTACAAACTCACTTGTTTGTAAGCAAAATTAAGACATTGATGACTAAAATGTTTCAAGCAAATATTTTGAAAATTTGATTTTAACTTATATAGGGATTATAATATATAACGAAGACACTTGGAGGCTTATGGTGATATTATGTATTATCTATTTAATCCCTTGGAGATATCCATATGTCTTAAAATCAGTAGTTTGAGTACCCTGTGGACATATGCTGATATCTTGAAATTGATAGTTCGAGTGTGCTATTGACGTATACCTTTCGTCCTGCTAAAACTATCTAACTTATAAGCTCATGGGCTTTAAAAGTTTTTCAGCATGCAGTAGGGAAAACATATGGCGGTGAAGGGGTTAAAGATGCAAAGGTTGTCTTCCAAACTTAAAATGATTCATTCTTTCGTTCTCTGTTGCATATTGTAATTCAAATAAAGTTTTGTTTTAACATTATTTCAATAAATTGTTTATATACATGTATTAATGTAGGCTTGTCGTGGGTGTGAATTGGATCCAGGGCTGGAGCTAGAGCTGAAGAAAGCAAAAGGAAATGATGTGCCAGATTCCAGGACACCAAACCAGCTGTCGAAGGCACCTCCACCAGGAGCTGTTGGCAGATCACATGATGTATCTGATGCCATGGTTTCTGCTATGGAATGTCAGGAATCATTTACCCCGTCAAGCAGAAAATATAAAATATCACAGCAGGAGAATCTAGGGCTGAGGTGATATGTGAAAAATCAGAAGGAAGAGGGTTTAGATGAAGTGCTGACCTGTAGAGTCATACTCATTGCTTATTAACTTCATTACACCAATTTGCAGCTTTTCTGCAATTTTATATACAACCTTAGTTCATTCCAAAATCAAAGAAAGACTTTCTCAAAATATTAATAGTGTTAACCACGAGTGTAACGTATTTTATATCACCATTTATTTCTAGCATTGTCATTACTATTCCTAAATGTATGTACAGCCAATGCAATGCAGTCAATATCACTGTGTTCTTTTGATCATCCTAAAAATAACAAACCCATTTGGGGAAGGGGTCAAGATTTAAAAATTGGAAAAAAGTAGAATTTATTCCATCGCACTTCTTATTGCATAGGGCCTGGTGATAAACTTGCAATTTTTTTTTTTAATAAATGAATCGCTTTTGTTAGACAGTTTTGTGGATGTTATATGTTATTCGTTGAAGTTGTCAGTTCTATAAGACATGCCTTACTGTCTCTCGCTCTCCTTCTCTTTGAGATTTTAAAATTTCAGTCAGCAAATGAATAAATATTATTATGTTAGGACAGCTTAGATATTCAGCATTAAAAGAAGAAAGCAAGCATGATGAAGATAAGAATGTAAATAAAAATTCTCATTTAGTTTGGTATTCTAAGACTTGTGTGCACTGAAGATCATTTAATCCATACATGTATAATGTAATTCTTTGCAAGTTTGTGTGGTTTGACATCGTGATTCCATTTTGTGAAAATATCAGTATCCAATCCTTAACAGAAAAGATCCTTGGAAGTCATTAATGTAATATTTGTAGGTGTAAACATTAGACTGACATCTGGTATGAAAAGAAGTGACGGAAACTTTATAATATGCTTTAATATGAAGCTCACAACAGTGCATTCAGTTGCACAGTGGCAGATGTTCACCTGTGTTTTCAAATTTGTTCAATTTTTTTTTATGTTTAAAGAAATTTTATCCTTTGTATCTGAAAAGAAGTGTATTTTGTCACTCATGTCAAGGAGTAAGAGGCAATGTCTGGAACAATAATTGGAGCTTGCACACAGAACATAAAATACAGTCATTCTTAAAGAAAATGATTTTTAAACTTCCAACTGAAGCTAGTCCAGCACAAATCGGCGCAGACAGCCATTGTGGTACCATGGTTCAGTAAATTGCTTAGGACAACTGAGACTCTAAACTAAACTAGATTAGGTTATGTTTTTCTTTACTTCATAAAGTAATGTAGACAGTTATGTTATTGACCTGTTGCCTGTTTCACATTCAGTTTGAAAAGTATGCACATCACTACAAGAGGGAACCCCATTGTTCAAGAGCAAACACAATCGAAAGAGCCTATGCCAGTTCATACTCCCTGCTGTAATGATTTTCTTGTCATGTATGCATCACCCCCAGGTACGGCACAAAATGAACTCATTTTCATTCATTCACCATTTCATTCATCCATCATATATGTAATCTTACTGAAGAAACGTTACCATGAACCCTTTGAGTAATAGAAGCAGTTTTGAAATCTTCTCTTTCCATTCAGACATGGATAATACATGCGTCAACACAGTAGTTCTATTTTTACAGCATCAGCACTGCATTTTACCTAAGATCAACCCATTGGAACTGTGCCACAGAGTTCAATTTTTTCATACTGCTGTTTGGCCGTGACATTTGTATTGTGGCTTTTTTATTTAAGTCTTCATTTTCAAAAGATCTTTATAGTGGACTATTTCAGTATAAGTTTGCATGGTAGTATGTATGTATCTAACTAAGATTTTCACAACTTTGAACTAAAAAGCAGCACCATTCCTGCATCTTTTAATCGAGGGGTGAGAAGGTGGAAAACCCAAACTTTTAGGAAATACACAATTCAGTACAGTAAGACAGGACAGAATGAAGATGTTTGTTATTTTATAGAAATGTTCAAAGGGGCTTGAGGTGGTTTGGAAATAAGACTTGAATACCTGAACCATCTTTTCATATACGAAATAATACTGTCATTTACAGTTACTAGCTGAGTTGCCCGGCCCTGCCCGGGATAAATCGATTTATTAGTTTCAGTTCTGGGTGATTATTATGGACCTGCTTCATTTTGCCCGTTCCTTTAGCTTTATTTTTATTTTTGTTTGTTTGTTTTTTGATACGTTTTACTGCTCTCCCTTTGCGCGTTGACATCCTGCGCATCCCGTCAGCATCCGTCAAATGGCAATGATTTGCGCACGGGTTAGTTTGTTTGTTAGTGAACACATCGCAGGAAGTGATAACGTCATGTGTAGGCGGAAGTGGGCTATTATTAGAAACATACATCACTATCTTATTGATCGTAAATTTCGGATCAAACGCTCTCGTGAATTTAGTCTTTAATTATAATCGCATTTACCGAGTAACTCAGAAATAACAAACGGTTTTGTTTGTGTATAGCGATACGAACAATGTTCGCTATCCCATGATTCTTTGTGCCAAATTTCAGGTCGGTGCGTTGTGTAGTTTCCGAGTCCATAGGACTATTAGGGGTTTTGTTGTAGCTTTATTATATAGATGAGATAATTTCTGTACATGGGAAAGACAGGAGGTGTTAATGCCAACACTTTTTACGCCCACTTCTCATATTCTGTTTGTAACCAAGCTGGAGTGAAGATCAAGTTCTCATCTTCTCTGTCCAGGAGTGGATAAAAATAACTTTACAGGCTTCTCTTAGAAGCACATAATTGTGAGAAATAAACATTCCTCGACAGTTCAGACTTGGCCACAGCTGACCCATCTAAGCCATTTTCAAAAGAAATTATAATTTGAAACTGAAATCTCACTCAATCAAATGAAAGAAACACAGTGAAAGTGTCCTTGAAATTAGAAATGACTTCTTGGTGAACAGGGGATGTCACATTCCAGTGGGAAAACAATTATGAATGAGACAATCAGTTTTACCAAAGGTTGGAAATATTCTGTCTTCAGGCAAATATTTAAAAACTCAGAAAATTTACTATCCATCACTTTGTATTTTGTTTTAATCATCATAAATTTTGAAAATAATCTGTAAACTAACTGCCTTACATTAACCTCCAGGCTATTTTGCATTTCGTCGACCAAGTGAGGGCTCCTGGTTTGTCAAGAGTTTTGCTGACATTTTGCTGAAATCTGATGGAAAGAGAAGTTTGACCCAAGAATTGACCAGAGTTATGGGCATGGTTGCCGCATATGCCTCCAACTCACCAAGCAATCCAGGAATACATGAGAAGAAGCAAATCCCTGTTATGTATTCAATGCTTACAAAAGATATTTATCTCAAACCCAGATCTCGTTGAATAACGCAATGGTGAAATGGTATAAAAATTAATATGTCTGCTTGCTGAGAAGAAACTTGTCCAAATCAAAGTTAGATTACTCAAACATAATCTTCTAGGATCCTAATTATGTTGTGAGACTTTGATTGGAATGATCCTGTACATTTATTTTGTAGGCCATTCATTTTCATGAATCAGTAGAGTGGACCATTGCTGAAATGTGACTTGATCATGAGAAATAGAAGAAACAACCATGAAAAGTTCTCATGCAATGCTTCATTTAAATTGTTTGGATTCAATGAGGAAAATAGTTTAATTGCTGAGTTTTTGTTGCTTGCTGTTGCAGGCACTGATAATAAAACATTTGTTCTCACAATTGCATCAGGAAAACAATGCATCCGTTTGAATTAATAAATTGAAAAGAGCATGTAGAGATAATTATTATTACATAAATTCTAAACCAATTTACTTCATATATTAGTACATGTATACAGTTTAACATTTGATTTTACGTCTTCTTCTGATTACTTGTCATCTAGTTGTATATGTGTGCACAACAATTTATTTGTTAAAGTTGAAAATCCACAAGGTGTATGACACAAGTGCAACTTATATGCATGAACACAGTAGTTTGAAGCTGGAATTTTGACATGCAAGACAATCTGGTGAGCTCATGTGACCTGTAGTCAGTCAATTTTCACTGACTAGATCATACATGTATCCAGTTTAGCAAATTCTCAGCCATCTGCATAAGGTATACTCCTGCCTTTGACTGTAAAACTCAGGGATTAAAATCTCTTGAAAACCAAGCTCAAATGTGTGGTTATCAGTATATTCTTATGATATGTAATCTTTCTTGTGGTAAAAGACCCAGTAACATATTACTGTCTTTTCAAACAAATGAAGAAAATGTATGAAAAGTCTAAAATATTTCATTACAGTATAAAATAAGTGCAAGTGATAAAATTCCAATCATGACCTGACCCTCCCCAAGAAAAAAAAAAAAAAAAGCAAGAAAGGAAAACAAAGAAATGTATACATGCATAAATCAATTTCACAAAGGCACCCATGGCTTTATAATTATGCAATTATTCAGAACTTATTAAACTAATCACAGAACCATTTTCATGTACATGTATTTCAATGCACCAACTGTATTACCCTTTGCTATTCAACCATGTGTGATTCAGAAAGTGGGAAGCTATGGTAAGATAATCTTTTTCCCCATTCGGTTGTAATTATTTTAATTTGAGATTGTATGTTGGATGGGAGCTTTTTTTCCAGTTTTGTGGCCCAATTAATTGAATAATTGAATGAATGTGAAATAATGTTTTATAATTTGGGAGTTTACAGCATTTTACAGTTGATAAGTTTATGCAAGGACATATGGTTTTTGAGTTCCATGATTGTTTTGTGAAATGATGTTCATTAGATTTAGACTCTATGGGACTTTCAACAGATTTATACTTTGATACATATATATATATCTATGGCTGTGAAAGACATGAGTCTAAAACACTGAGAATTTATCATCTGAATTGAATCACTTTCTTTTTTTTTTTTTTTCCCCGCAATTACAACTTATCAGTGCTGCTTCATTGGCGTGTCATTGTAATAATTTTAAATCGATCAGTTTACTTGCTATATGTGCATTCAGGCTTATTAAGCACAAAATTTTGTCAGCATTTATTTGCCACAGCTACTTTAATTCTCATTCCTCTTCCCATCGCTAATAACAGTTATAGATGGTCTGTTAATTGTTTTTTTTATGTGATTTATTGCTTGCCTTACTTTTCAGGAGCTCTTCCATGATTGCAGATTTTATCATCATATTATGAGATGGATGATTATTGTTGTTGATAATATTTTTTTTATTTCATCAAAAGTAATTCAATAACAATTCTTGCCAAAGTAATGCTATTGTTTCCCTGGCAGAAGTATCATAATGAATAATTATAAATGAAATTTCACTGCATTTCTTTAAATGTACAATGTAATACCTCAGTGATACAGTATTATAATATGGCAATAATTCTTAAACTTGATTTAAAGTAAAGGGGGCACATTACATGTTTTCATCTGAGTAAAATTATTAGTTATGCTATATTTAATATAGCAATTATGGGAATGCCCGATTTTCTTCAAAGCACCGCGGTAAATGGCAATGTGAGAAAAATGGTCTCCCCACTGCTGTTTCAAACTTTTTCCCCTTCTAATGCAAGAAAGACAAATTTTAGGCAAGGTCTTCAGTTACAAATTTCATATTTTGAGGAACCTTTCAATTAACCTTAATATTTCATGAAATGGTTGAATGTCATTCGTTCCATAGGGTGCTCAATATTGTGTTTTCACTAAACAATGCGCAGATCATTGCTAGTTTATGTAAGTCATCACCCTGAATGCTGATGGGGTGCATTAACCCATTTGGGGAGTTCAGTGAGACAGCATCTGATGAACAAGAGGAAAACAAGTAACTTTAAGGAATGGACAAGTTCAATCTGATCCCTGTATAATACTCACCCAAAACTGAAAGTAATGCCTATAAATAGATTCATTCTGCACAACAGCTAGTATATACATGTATTACTGAAGGATAAGGTACCCCAAAGTATTTTTTCATCAAGCTTCACGTGTTGCAGCATATTTATAATGTAGATTTTCACCATAAATAGTGTAAGATATCACAGCATTATGGAATATTGAACCTTTCAAATGAGGAGAATTAGAATAAACTATGACAGTCGTCTGTTTTGTTTCCATCAGTGCTAATGAGAAGAGCGGGCAGCAAAGTCAAAAATGTACTCCTGCTACCAAAAATTTGAGGACGTTGTGACACCAATGTGACACCAAAACAAGCATTTGAAAAATTTTGTGAATGCAGTTTCTTTTTTACTACCTACTTGGGTAGGAAAAGTTATAAATGCTGTTTAAGTAAGATCAGTTTCCCATTTCCAAACCAGCATATTGTACAAGAAAAATAATAGTTTGTGATGTGATAATTATGTCTACTCAGTTTTCATGTTGCCATGTGTGTTCTGTATATCAAACAAAATTATATTTTAAACAAGGTTATTTGTAAACTGTAATTGTGCCATAAATTGCTGTTTGTTAACTACATGCAACTGTTCCATAAATGGCTCATTTTGCTCAAACACAAAGGGCCGTAATACCATAGGTGGCGCTCCACAAGTGGCGGTATGCTTTCAAGCACTTTCGCATTATCCGACTCGGTATTATCAATATCGAACGTTGCAAGAAGGATTTATTTAAATCTATTTGGATTCTTGAGCATGATTTGATCAACATTAGGTGCAGCTATGGTGTTTTCTTGCCTTATGATGCAAATGGCTGTATATACCGTGCATAGCTTTATTTAAAAAAATGTGTTTATCATGTGATTTTAGGCATCAGCCATTATCTCATTAAATGAGCTTATGGATCATATTCCCATGCAAAGTGATTTATTGATTGTAAAGTCGGAGTTGTAGCCCTATGTACCTGAAATTGAAATGCTTTTTCAAAAAAAATTCTTTTTTATGCTTGCAATTCCCCGATAACCTGTCGCCTTTCTATACTCTAATCCTGATTGGCAGTGAAATGAATTATACTCCAGTGAACAGTGGGTGTGTTTTCTTAGTGTTTACTATATGAAAACTTGTTTTATGTTGTGATTTGTATGATTGATCCGACTTAAACGTTAACCAATTACTTAAAGTGATATTGATATTAACGAAACATATTTACTGACAGAAACAATAATTATAATACAAACAAATTAGGTGGGAAATCTGAAACCAGGCAAGGATTGAGATTAAAAGTAGGTACTCAAAAATGATTTTGGAAAGTCGCTGTATAGACACTTAAATTAAGTTTTCCAATTGAAAGAACTCACTTTCTTAAGAATTTTGATACCAAATTTGTCTCTGTATCTCAATATTTGGCAAAGTTATGATCATCTGAATTTTCATGAAAACACCACCGGTGCGTTATCACTGCAAACATACCAAACTGTAAACACATTCTGTTTAATACAGACAACAAGCCTAAATTTTTTCAAGGGTTTAAATTATTAATAAGTGGTCTTTTATTTGAAACAAAAATGCCTCTACATTAAATTTCACTTTTTGACTAGGGAGACAAAAATGTCAAAATTTATCAGTTTTCACTGTCATTATAGAAAATCGACAGATTGACGCAGAAGTAAGAAACACATCATTGTGTTGGTTATTCGAAGGCCTATCCATAGAAGGATAAAAGAAATGGTTATTTTCAAAATCAACAGCCATATTGAAGCTTAATTTAGGAGAAAAAAATGCGTAATTTCGCAAATTTTAAAACTCCATACAAACATAAAATCGACATACACATACAACAAATGACTTTCCGTACCCCAGGCAAAAATATACCAAAATAAAGGTTAGTTATTCAATGTAATCCAAATATCAGTAAATTGTAATTTTGAGTCTGTGTGATCAGATCCATCTTGAAACGATATATGGGTGTTACTCAGCTCCCGCAGATTAGAGATTTTGGCCGTTAAAATGTCCGATAGTGACTACTTTGGGCTCATAATATTAAAGTTATAACAGCAATGTCATGGAATTGAAAAATAACGTTTGAAAGAGGTATTATTTTCAATGATATTATTGGTATGTGGCATTTTAAGTTATTTTATTTTGGTGCTGAGCTACAGAGGAATAAGAACGACCCAATTTGATCGCGGCAGTGCCGATAACCACCGTGATTTTTGCAAAAGGGAACAATGCAATAATCTTGCATTTTGGAGAGAAAACTACAGTTTATTATGCGCAGCCGTCACTTCATGGAGCATCAGTATAGGGCAAATCAAGCGGTCACTTCCGGGATCGGCTGCTGTTTGTTTACCTCCAGTTACTGCGCGCCCCCTATCGGATTAAGGGGAAATAATTTCAGCAAAATGAGCCATTGCTGTCGCTTAGTTCAGGTTTTTCACATTAAGCCTTGTGCGAGATGATTTGTTTGCACATTTTCACCACCTGCCCTGTACACACCTATTATGTTGTATGTAATTATAGCCTTGGATCATATGTAGGCTGCTGGCTTCAAAAGTAGCTAGTTTTCTCTGTTAATATGATTGTTAATTAAGAATCCCCAGCAAAATTTGATAGTTTTAATTTTGTTTGTTGAGATTTTCCAGCTTATTATGCATTTATTGCTAATGAACTAATAAATTTTAGAATACAGAGTGGACCCTATAGGTACTTGCTTTTCTGCATTTTCTAATTGTTGTCGTTGTTGTCATTGTCCAGTAAACTCAGTTGATTAATTTCAAGTGTCCAAAACACATTTTCCACCCTGAACAATTATACAAGATATTCTATTGAAATCAGATGGTATAGCAATGACCTCATCTGTCAAAGATGCCAATATCATTATCATAAATTTTAATATCTGTTGTCGCCGGGGGAGAGGCACATCAAAGGGAAAAGTTAATAAGCATTTCTTCCGCATGGGCAAAATTACGTCGTACGAATGAGAGTTGAGTGCAGAGGAGAAACATGGCATGTATTATTTTAATCTGGTTGCCCACAAGGATATGTTATTGAGTGAGTTCTTGACAGACCTGTGACCAAGATTTCGAACCTGGCTGGTGTTTTGTGTTATGTAAATGTGCCCCCTCCCAAATCTTCATTCTCTACATGCGCATGGACTTACTGAAATTAACCCCCCAAAAATATAAAAAAGGAAAGGGTGGAGGGGCGCCATTTTTTCAAATACATGGGTAATTTGTGCCGCCCAGATCATGCCTTGTAGGCTACCTTATTGAATACAGCTTCAAAACAAAATAAGTAGCAGTCATTACAACACGTAAGAATTCATCAGATCAGTCATGAAGAGAGAGGAAAGAAAAAAAAGGGGGGGGGTGAGAAAGAGCATTTTTCCGCGGTCGCACGGCTGATGTAATGAGGGGTTTCCCGTACCACGATATTATCGCCCAGCCATGTCTCGGGCTAGCCTATCGTTTGAAAGAAAACCCGAAACATCTAAAAATAGTTAACCAATCAGCTTGGTAAGCTTATCATTAGTGAAAAACGTCACGGAGCGCAGTGAACTTGAACTGGAAGCAGACCTGCGAACCCAGGGACAGGTTTCACAAAGGGTAACCGTACTATTGTGACTTATCTTTCAGAGAAGTCCCAGTGACAGTCCTGATAGTACAGCTATTATTTATTAGTCACGTTAGACATGGATGGATCTGCGCTTTCCAAAAGCGAGACAATTGATCTGCGCAAGAAATACGTAGGGTGAGTTGATACCCCCCCCCCCTCCTTGTTTTTGTTCTCTTTATCTCTGCAGTGATGAGTGTGTAATTTTGTGGGCCGTTCGTAGAGCTAAATAACATTCACGCAGTAGAACAGCTTTGTACATTATTACTTCACGCTTGCGCCGAAAATCAGTTTAATTAGACTGGAGCGAACTTTGGAAATGCCAATGGATCTCGACACAATTGTTAGCGACTGATCCAGTTTTTACAGAAGTCAGGTGGTGAAGATACAATTGTAAGTAATGTAAGGGAAACGCACAAAATAAGAGTGCGGTAGTAGTGCTGTTGGCCCCCCTAGAAATCAAAGGACCCTCAGACCGGCGGCGGCAGTATTCCTCATAGAATACAGACAAGGTAAGTATAGACACACACTGGAAATTTTCGGGGTTGTTTTATAATTTAGACAGATTTCAATTTGAAAAATATTTAATTGTAATTTAGATTTGAAACACCAGTTCATGATGGCTGGTGGCCAAAAGTAATGCGTATATTTTTATATTTTTATTTTGTTTGTTTGCACAATCTATATTAATTAATTAACGTGAGAGGGCATAATTTGATTCACTGTCCTTAAACTTTGACACAAAATTAGAAACGAGTTCTTCCAGCCAAACTCCAAGCAGAAAAAAAAATAAATAAATTTATCTGCAAAGACATAATTCATAATTCATAATGCATTTTGTAGGAAAAGGAAATTGAGTGGATTTAATATAGGGGGAACCAGTGACAGAATGGCTCTGCCCACAGAAACTCCTTCCTTCCATGAGCATGGATGATGCTTCGGTCATAATGCCAGGCCGGTCCTACTATAATGCGAAAAGACACGAAAAGACGCGAAAAGACACGAAAAGACGCGAAAAGACACGAAAAAACATCTGAAAAGACATGAAAAGTCCTGTAACAATTTTACCTGTGCACCCATAGTTGGCAGGCTGAGCACTCGATGGCATCTTTGTTGCAGGCTTTCCCACATGATGCACATGGGTACTGTGGACGCCGCCGGGACATCTTGAAAATGATAGTCTGAAGATCTTGTAGAACATCAATTTGAAGAAATGGGCGCGAAATCGACCAAGCGAAGTTTCTTGGAACTCGGAAGTTTCTCCGCTCCCAGTTTTAGGTCTAGTATCAGTTTCAGTTTCAAAACAAGTCCGTGTACTGGAGGGTTTCCATTTTCTCTCCTTTTTATATTATTATTATTATTTTTGTTGTTGCTGTTGTATAAGAATGCCTAAAACGTGTATAAAAAGGCTAAAATATGAATTAAAAGGCCAAAAATGCACTGAAAGGCCAAAAGGCCAAGCGGCCCAGGACATTTCTAAAAGGCCAAAATTGTGGAATCTGGCCTCGAAAAGGCCAACCTGGCAACCCTGCTTGCACCCTTTGTGTCTTTGATAAGATAAGATAAATTTTATTCGTCCTTGTACAAGGAAATTTGTTTTGATCATTGAATACATAACAATACAGTTACAGAAGCAGAAAGTATGATACATAGCGCGCACACACACATATATACACACACACTGATAAATTAACTAAATTAACAAAATTAACAGTGCACACAATATGCTTCCCTAACTAAAACACATTGACCTGACACGCAGGACATAAGTCAACTGTGCACAGATTACGATCAAGATGACGACATTATTGTAACATCCTAGTTGATGATGGAATAAACGATTTAAAGTAGCGCTCAGTTTTAGTTTTCTTTGACAACATCCTTAAACTTCTTACAGATCTTATATATTCCTTGTTCAGGGGATGTTGGGGGTCATTTATAATAATATTAGCTTTTTTAATACAAGCACCAGTGTACAGCTCATCAAAATATGGCAGATCACAGATACAAATTTTGGATGCTTTTTAAATTAAATTATTGATCTTATTTTTATCTTTTTGTAAGATGTTTCCTCCCCAACAGACAACTCCATACATCAAAACGCTCTGAATAGCCATGGTGTAAAATATTTTCAGAATGCTTTTGCTAACTTTTAAAAAGCGGAGCTTTCTGAGGAAATACATGCGCTGGTTGGCTTTCTTGTATACATATGTTACATGCGCATGCCAGTTAAGCAATGAATCAATAGTAATGCCAAGATATTTGGCCTCTGTGACAATTTCAACCTCTTCATTGTTGATAGTAAGAGGGCAAACAGGATCGTTGTTATTTTTCCTAAAGTCAAAAACAAGCTCTTTTGTTTTCTTAACATTCAGTAGAAGATAGTTGTTATTACACCAACAATGAAAGGATTGTACAATGTTAGAATATTCGTGGCCAGAGTTAGGTAAAAGGCCTAAAATAGCAGAGTCGTCGGCAAATTTAAGAAGGTAAACGTTGTTGTGTGTCACAGTGAAATCATTTGTATACAATGTATACAAGGCAGGTGACAGCACGCAGCCTTGTGGCGCTCCTGTGTTTGTTGTGAGTAATTTGGAAAATGTGTTGTTTATATCCACAAACTGGCTTCTCTGTGTTAGAAATTCGAAGATCCAGCTCTTTAAAAAAGAACTCACGTGTAGGTTGGTAAGCTTTTGAAACATTAAGTGCGGTTGTATGGTGTTAAACGCAGACGAAAAATCGACTAGGAGCACACGAACACAGGTTTTACCAGTGTCTAAATGACTGTAGATGGATGTTATGCAATAAAAACAATAAGGCGTCTTCTGTGTTCCTGTTTTCTTTGTATGCAAATTGCAAAGGATCGAGATTTTGTTTGACCTCCTCCGTTAGTTCAGTTAAAACAAGTTTTTCAAAGCATTTAAAGATAATGGAAGTTAATGCAACTGGGCGAAGGTCGTTCATTTCAGATATTTTTGGTTTTTTGGGGACAGGTAAGATTTTTGACAATCTCCAAATGTTTGGTATGTAATGGTTTTGAAAGGATTTGTTGAAGATGTTGTGCGTCTTTTCGCGTCTTTTCGTGTCTTTTCGCGTCTTTTCGTGTCTTTTCGCGTCTTTTCGAGTTTTAGTGACACCCTGCCAGGCAGGTTGTTAGTAAATTTTTTGCAGAGAAAATGTAATACAAGCAGACAAAATTATGTAACCTTACAGTTTGGGATTCTGTTTTGTTGAGACCTCAGCAAATGTAATCCAGTTCAAACTTCAGGCTGGCAATTGTAAATGTGTTTCATATCAGATATGTGTGTAATATATGTTTTAATGGGTGGCTGATCTCACTATTAAGTTATGCTTTAAAAATGTGCTCTTGAGGCTGCATTTAAATTTGAATAATCCTTTCAATCTGACTTGTCAACTTCATCTGCTGGCCATCAGGCAATAAACTGCTTTGACTCTAGCCAATGTATTTTAAAATTGAAACAACAGTTGGCTCTTGGACTAAAGTGATACAGGAATTTTTATTTTTTGTTGCAAATTAATCATGACAACTACTAGCTGTTGAGTGAGGTTGAAGACGTGAAACTTTGTGTATGCTTGTTTTGTCCACATTTCTATGTATCTTCCTTAGCTTTCAGTTTTCAGAACAGCAATACAAGTGCAGGCTTTATGTCTAGTTTTACAGAAAACAGCAAAGATCATTTCATACATATTGTATACATGAAATCTATGTTACTATATATATATATGCTTCTCAACAAATCAGTGTAGCGTGGCATGAGAGAGACAAAGAGATTCTTGCCCCGGGAATCCCTGATTTTGACAAATCATAACTGAATAATGTTATTACATTATCTTGGTTACATTGAAAAAGGAAATAATTGAGTGGGGAAGAAAATAATTGATTTGAGCTCTATTGCTGCCCTGTTTGTAACCGTTTCTAATATAAGATGTTGATTAACATGAATCCCTTAGACTATGATTGTTTCACTTTTCATTGAAATTGAAGTTTTAGGCCCAATTGTAAAGAGAGAGACTTGGGAAGTGGGTGATGTAGGAGGCACTATTTCTGTGTGAGTAAAATATATTAATTTATGATGGTAACTTTCATGCTTATAATATTAATTTAGATAATGAAAGATGAAACTGCTGTTGCCATTATAGTGATAGTTTGACACTTTTTTTATTAAGCTTATCTCATTGACTTTGAAAACTCTTTATGAAAGCTTTCCCCTATATCATCTTCTTCTTTTCTTCTGTTTGCTTTTGTTATAGATAAAGAACTAACTGAGAACCTTTTGGTCAACAGTTTTATTTAACTTAAATGTATAAAGTTGACAGTGCTTATTATCAGTGTTTATAAAGATCACATTGAGTTAAATGTTCCTAATACTAATAGCATTTACAGAAAAGCTCCTGTCATGAGTTGTTCACTTTGTACATGTGTGTGCCAGGTGTGTATAATTATCAAGATTTCACAGAGGCCATCCATAAAATACCGGGGGGGGGGGGGGGTCTATCTGGGGGAGTGACAATTATGGTAAAAATAGAAAAGGTTTAGCTTATCTTATCACTGTTGTTTTTTTCTTTTTAGCAAAGTAAGTACTGGTAAGTAAGTTGTTGAAAAATCATGTTTCTGATGAAACAACCAACCAAAATTAGTCATCCTTGTAAAAAGTCACTTTAACTTTTAGAACATCATATTCATAGCCTTTATTTTCAATGGCCACAGCTCATACAGGGGGCAAGAGTGGGCATCAGGTATTGCTGCAGTGTATGTGAAAAGATAAGTATATGTTTTTGGTATTTGATTCATCCAAGTCCCCTTTGTATTTATAATAATCCTGTGGACCATTTACATTTTGGCATACCACACTGTAAGGCTCATGGTGAACCGTTTTCTTATAAGAATTGGCTCTCAGAAATGGAAAAAAGTCTCAACACAAGGCGGGACCGAGCAAGATTCGGTTCACTTGGACGGAGTCTCTCTCCGTGCGTATGTACGTGTGTGTGTCTCTCGTTTTTTTCCCCTCCCTCAAAACTCGATCCACAAACTTTGCGGCCATTTGATCATGATCCCAAAAGTTCCAGGTGGACACGGTCGATCCTCACAGTGGCAACGTAGGGAATTAACAGAAATCGATGCTGGGAAATAGGTCGTAATTGCTCCAAAACAACCTGAAGGCGGGGGAAGAGGGGGGGGGGGGTTGCTATCACTGACCTTGGTGCCATTAGGCCAGGCTGAGAGGTCGACTACCACTAATGACGACCGCCCACTTGCCATCATATTCACAACATACTCAAGAGCAAATACGGACGCTGTTATCTGAATAGCAGAAAGTTTGTTGTTATTCTCTCAGTGTGTTTTTATTCTGGTCTGAGCCGGATTAAGATCTTTAGAAGCCCTAAACACTTAAAAGATTTTGCCTTCCCCCCTTATACTTCTCATGTATTCAAAATGCAAACAAAAATAGCCCGTGAAATAATTTTGTTTTTAGAAATGAAACAAAACTTACAGTAAGATGGAAAATCATGTTTATTTTTGTATACTTCCATTTTATTTTTATCTGAAAAGTTTTGTGGGCACTGGTTCAACTGCGCCATATGGTCCATGGTAAATCCGGCGATGTCATATTTCTGTGGTGCTTCCCCCAATTCCTTGATGCCCTAAACACGTGCTTGTTTTGCTTTATGGTTAATCCAGCCCGTTTAGTAGTGTATATATATGATCCAGCCCTGCTTCTGGTAATAAACCGAGACTGGTGTAGTTCTAGTTCATTCTGTTTGCAAGTAGTTTGCCTCAAGTATGTGTGCACTTCGCAGCAAACCAGTACGAGAGAATTAACGTAAGAAATAGGAATAGTCAAATTTAAGTTATCGCAGAAACTCCAAGAGTTTAATCTTTGCAAATGTAATTCATGATTGCAGAGATACAATACTCAGTTATACTGCCAGAGAGAATGATCTTGCTTTCGAGATGTAAATAATAATATACAGATAGGCCTGCGACAAACAGAAATAAACATCGACTAGTTTAACTTTAATTGCCAGTATACATCAGCAAAGTGCAGACTCCATAAATCACTGTCCTGGGTGGCTGCGAATGGGTGTAATTGATTTCACTTTGCTGTTTTTTCCGACGATGTTTCTGCCATGGGAAATCCCCCCCCCCCCCCCAATTGTTTAAGGAACCGGTATTGGAAGTGTCATACTTTAAAACTAAGGGGCAGTTTTATAGCCGTAGCCGCCCCTCTAGCCAATATACATGTCGTCATTTTAGAACCACTGAATGTCTAGAAGCGGCTGATCGTAGTGGCGTTGTTGGTATAATTATCAATTGATCTGGATACAAGAGGTGTGAATCCCACTCTGGGCAGAGGAGTCCTACTCAACTAATTTCTTGCAAGTTTTCAAGGCATTCGACGAGTCGACGATCTGACGGGAGCCAGCTATAGTCAGTATTAGTCTCATTGTGCCTTTCCGCTCCCCCAAATGCTCTGAGATAATTTTATTTAAAAGGCATACTCAGCTTTAACGATCCATACTCGAAGTTACAAATTTCAGAGGTCGATGGGGAAGACATATTTTAAGGAAAGAACAAAACTCGTCATGCTGCTTTGATCAAGGCATAATGGCACATTTTAAGCCGTCAGGCGCCGATGGTTCCAATTTCTTGTTGTTTAAAAATAGTATTCGTCGTGAGAACGGCCTGGTAATCAAAATTACAAACTTGTACGAAAAAAACGGAAAAATCAGAATTATGTGGAATATCATAAAGTGTTCCGTACATGCGTCATCATGATTGTCATGTTATTGGCAGCAGCCAACAAGATCAAAGTGTCATTCTGACGGCGTGAGTGGGTGTCCAGCGACATTGCTAGCCGAGTACTCTCACTTGTCACGCGTGTGAGCCGTTTCCAGACAGAGCTTTTGGACTTGAAAATTGTTGAGTATTCAGAACAATCCCATCGTCCATGACGCATTTTACCATGAAGATCGCACAATCCGAAGACGCAGAATTGACCGAGCAGACTACTAGGTAAAGATTTTCTAAACAATTTATATATTTTCAAGCACAACTGTATTTATGATCTGTCTGTGAACTATTCATGCGTAAACCAAAACTTAATTGAGGGGCCCGAATTAGAAGGGACCATGTGTGTGCCGTTTGATTGCTTTTGAGAAAAAAGATAAAAAAAAAAAAACATCATTTCGGTATAAACCAATCGAATTTAAATATTTTAATGAATTATTTGAAGAGTTAATGTCAGTATTACAAACGTTTACTAAATCGATTGGTGTCTAGTCTACTGAAATGATTTTTTTTTTCTTTTTCCTCGAAAGCAGTCAAATGGTACTTAGATCCATTACAAATCAACCCTCTCAATTATTCTACCCCACCTACTGTGAGTAGTCTAATAATTTTAAAGTAAGATTCAGAAAATTCCATGATTCTTCTTGCTGATTGTTCTTGTAAGAAATTTAAGAATAAAGAGCGTTTAAGCTGAATGAAAAATCGACAAAATCAATGGCATTTGGCGGTTAGTAGTTTGGCGGAGAAAATTCATTGTGAAAAGAAAAGAGAAAAATGCTGTGGAATATTTCATGAAGAAGATGGGCTTTGAAGTGGAAGAAGTCATTGAATTAGATGAAAACAAAAATGAAAATGCGGGTAATAATGATGTGGCGATCAATGAAAGACGGATCTGTTTCTACATGGATTGTGGATGCTTTACACGCCTGGATCATGTTGACGTGGTCGAGTTCATGAGTGACATCTGGGTAGGAACTGCGACAGTTTTGTTTATTTATAGACAATAATCAGTGCCAGAACTCTGTGTACCAAAAATAGTTAGGTTCGCAGACAAATGGTTACAGGGTTTCCAATCATTTTGTCCTAGTCATCCTAGTTTTGTTTAGCTTTTCGAGACAATCTGTCATAGACCCGAAAAACGGCCAGTCTTTCCAGTAGTTTTTCATCGTGAAATAATAATGAAACCATTTTTTTTTTTACGCAGTGGAGATTGTTTTGGCTCTGTGAAAGGCAAATCTAAACTCATAGTAACATACAATAGGAAGTCGCCGGCAATGATTGGCACAGGACAACCTGCTAGGTACTCATGATTGTTTCTTCTGCTAATGGCATCATTGTCTCATCGATTTTACAACGGATGGGTTATCATCATATCTGCAATTATCAGAGTTTATCAACTACGCTACATGGCTGTGACACTGTGCTGTTGTCGATATCGTCATCATTCCATCTCCCAGCAGGGCCAAACCTTGATGCGGCTGAATGACATCTCGATGATACTTATTTTTCTGCTATGCTTGCAGCTCCTGTTTCATCAGTCTTGCAAACCACATGGCGCCAGTGGAGCTTTGCAGGGGATAATGGCGCAGCGGGCTGAATTATACTGACACAGTTTTCTTTCTTTGTTCTTTTCATACTTTCTAGACAGCAGCGTTGCGCGCCCCAATTTGGTTGTTATTCTGAAAAGAAAAGCATACGCAAGTTTCAGAAAAGTTACCACCCTGTATAGTCCACAAATGCCTGACCTCGTTCTTTTGCTTACTTCACAGTAGTCAGTCGTCTCAATTTTCATCTCAGCATACGATTTCTTATTTTGAATGGGAACACAAAGAATGTCAGCATAAAAAAAAAAAAAGATCGGGGTATTTTTTTTTTTCGCCGATCGCACAAGCTTATTGACCATTTCGAGTCAGACGAGACAAGCTGCTGTTGGACTGCTGATTAATGTTGTTAATATAAAAAAAAGCTGCAATCAGCAGTGGTCAGTAACTGTTCTTGGCCGTTCAACAGGGTATTTTATCCATGTATTTTATCAAGATTTCTCTCAGAAGGCGCCGCTCCAGTAGTGATTTTGGACCGAAACAGACAAGTATGGAGTATACTACATGCTATACATTTACAGTTCTGGAACATCTGTTGTACACATTTCACACCTTGCTGGCCTCAAACTGTCATAGCCACGGCAGTATTTGATGTCAGAGATACTGCGACGTTGTCATCACAAATCTCCTTTCTCTTGTTGGCCTCCTGCTGTCTCAAGAGACAGTGGACTGTGCATCAATGGTATGTCAGTCCAGGTTGCCGCAACACCGGCTGTGAATGTACAGTCCGATCCTTGAACTGCGGGCTTTGGTGTAGTTGTTGCATATTGAAGGTCTTCGCATCTTGCTCAGCGGTTGTTTCTGCCAATTACTTCTTATACTTCTCTTGTCTCCACTTCTCCAACTTACTACTTACACCCACAGATTCTGATGATGATGAAAGATTCCTTTTATTAATAATAAGTTCAGGAGATTTGTCCAAAACAGATCTGGGGTAGACTGACAGTTGCTGAGGTGTCCGGCACCAGTATTATTTATGAAAAGGATTGCCATGTCGGTGACTCTCGGCATAACCAATCTATTTAGATTTTGTTTAGAAATCATTTGCCGGGGGCCGGGATTTTCAAATCAAACGCAATGCAATTGCCTTTTATGTACATGTATATATTCATATCAATGATAGTTGTGGTTTGTCACCTGCTTGTATGTGTGGAAAGCACATTCACAAATTTTTTGTTTGTTTGGCAAGTCTAAGTACGGATGTTCCATTAGTATTGTCAGGCCTGGGTATTTATGTTCCGTGACTTTTTCAGTGATTTTTGTGTTTTCAGTGTAGTTTTCGTCTGTCTCGTAGTTTGACATGTGTGTGTATTTAGTCTTTGTGAATTTTCAGGCCAACCTCTTTGCGCTTTTTATTTACATGTATTATGTTCTGGTTGATTTCCATCTGCTTTACGTCTTCTGAGCAAAGTGCTACATCGTCTGCAAATCTCAGACCTTTCAGATTTTCCCCATATACATTTTCTAGGTTAAGCCGTGTTACCATGTGTACGGAAACGGAAACGGCAATATAAAAAAATCTATTAAGTAGTAAAAAGAAAGAGTGTTTCCATGTGTACGGAAACGGCATGAAAAACATTCTTTCTTTTTCACTATTAGAAGTTTTTTTTTTACGTTTCCTCTTTCCGTACACATGAAAACCCAGCTTTAGGCGGTTAAAAGATTTCTTCAACTGCTGCTGTAAATAATTGGGGCGATATGGGGTCTCCCTGCCTCACTCCTCTTTCTATGGCAAAACTTTTCTGACACATGGTTATTAATGTGGATTCTGCAGAGGCTTCTTGATATAATATATATTGCAATATAATAAAAGCCATAGAAAAACGGGGTCGCAGCAGGGCTAACTATAAACAATGTCAAAATTGGGCAAAAAGAAAAAGTTGTATGTAGCAAAGCCCCGTATTTGCAACACACAACATTTTCTTTTTGCCCAATTTTGACATTTCTATATTGCAATAGTTTGGTGTAAACTTCATTGATATTTGAGGGCCTAAAAAATTGCGAAATACTAATGGAACACAACATGAAAACCGAAATAAACACCAGAATAAGAGCAGCTTGGAACTGCTGTGGATAAACAGAGAGATATTCCTGGATCACAAATTTCACTGTACCAATGTCCCATTACGAAACAAGTACTCAACCAGTGCATAATTCCAACGAATACCTATTGTTGCCAAACGTGGCCGATTACAAAACAAGTTATGAACAGATTAAGAATCAGCCAGAGGGCAATGCAATGGAAAGAAATTTGCTCAACATTAGACAGCAAGATAAAATCCCGCACACTGAAGTAGGCAAACAAACAGCACTAACGGATTATAGTAGAATTCATGCTACATCAAAAGCGGAATTGGGCTGGACGTACGAGGTGGATGAATGACTATAGATGAACAAAACGCTGCACTGAATGGCTACCAAGGACAGGAAGAAGAACAAGAGGACGACCAGGGAGAAGATGGCAAGAGGACATAAAACAGAGGAGAAACACCATGGATGAGGAAAACATCAGAGAGAGTGGAATGGAAATCATTATCGGAGGGCTGGATCTACATCCTGCGGTGGATGAACAATGCCTATGTGAAAAAAAAATAAAAAGTGGTACAGATGTTAATAATGATAGGCTTTCCTTAAAAACAACAACAACGCCATACTTCACGCATTTGTGGGCCATTAACAAATTTATATTATTTCTTTTTACTTGACCTCGGGACGTACACATGCACAGCAACATTATGCTAAACTAATAAGCAGCTGCTCTATTTCGTGAATAAAGGTTCTGTGAAGTGAGCAGTTTGTGTTATTGAAAAAGAAAAAGCAAGAAAAGTCAACTCTGAGTGTCAGTAGATTGAAGTTACGTCACTCTTTACTGTTGTGTTGCTAGTCCAGATTTTTAAATGGCAGATATAATATAAATCTACTAAGCATACTGATACAAAATCTCTATGTATCCCTCAGTATTTTTCGGGGTTGAAATTAACTATTTTTGTCAATTATCTTTTCACAACTTTGCTGGGTTAAATTGTTGTTGTTGTTGTTGTTTTCAAACCAAAGCAGCACGAATTGCATTATAACAAGACCGGGAACAAGACACCCATGTACGTGTATTTACATTACGTCCTCATTACAGTTATAAATGGCTATAGCGTTGTCCCTGCAGGTGACGCCATCAATACACAAGAAGAATAAATTTGAATTCGGCCATTTGTTATTCGGTGGGCCCGAAACCCGGGGTCTCGCCCTCTGGATTCTCGTATCTTGTAATCTTGAACCACAATCAACGAGAATCGACCGTGCACCACTGGTCGGTAGTTGTTTTCAGTAATAAAGTTGTCACTTCAAAATTTCAGTGCTAACTAAACATACCGCACCCAGTTCGAAATATTATAAAAGCCACAGAAAAACTGTGGGGTCGCAGCAAGGCTTTAATTATGCAAAGTCAGAATTTGGCAAAAATAAAAAGTTGTATGTAGCAAAGCCTCGCGTAAGAGATATTACCCAGTGCTAGTGTATTAATAATTTTATAACCCGGCGGTTCATAGTTATTCAGAATACATAATGTCTTCAGGCCAGATCTAGACCTCTTGTAGAGAGAGAGAGAGTATGAAAATGATGATGGCGCTCTAATGGCATGCTTTATTTTGTTCTTTTAATTTCCCAGTTTTCGTTCGTCACAGCAATCTAGAGTTAAAATTATTATCTGAGCAGTCCGTTTATGCAACGTTCGAAAGTTTTGCTAAATGTATGGTAAATAATTTGTTCAGGGAACACAGTCGAAGAAAATTAATTAATAATAGATAATTCTTCAGTTGATTTCAGATAGTTTTTGAATTGATTTCACCTCCAAAATTAGCAGTTGCATAAACATGATCGCCAGAGCATTGTTTCAAAGTATAACCCGCTCATTCCTACCCACAACGCACACGGTGTTATTTGGCCAAAATGTTGACAGAGAGATCCTACAAAACCTTTGCGGTGGACCATGCTAAAAAGGGCGCACAATCACAGTAATGAAATTATTCCTGACACAACAAGTCTTACAAATGAGTGTCTTGAGGTCTTTGTGGGTAATTGCCTCCTTCTTGGGCGACAGTGTCCTTAATTGTACAACACCGAGATCGCCCGTAGACGTTTTTGTAGCAGAAACGAAGGTGAATTTGACCTTCAGTGAATACTTAACGACATCAACACTGGATTTATTTAATTACTTATTTATTATGTTATTCAATTTTTATTGAGTTGTGCTGTGAAAATGCCTCTTCATAAACGGAGAAACTGAGCCATAGAATTCTCTTTGTACAAAAGACTTTCTTGGGTACCTGTCTGTTGTGTTACTGTTTGCTTATCACATACATACAGTATATTGTGTAAGATCTGGCAATTAATTTGCATTCTTTGTGTTTTTTCAGGCCGTCTTGTACATTGTTTTTCAAAGCGGATCCCCTGAAGATTGTCAGAGCGTTTGGTCAGTACATGTATGATGAGGGGGACAACGCCTACCTGGACTGCATCAACAATGTTTGTCATGGTGAGTACTTGAAGTATCTGCCTGACTGTCTCCTAAATATTTTCACACACTGTAAAGACCTAACATCCTCACAGTGAGTTTTATTTTTTGGTTAAACTCAAGTCTAGGTAATGTAAAAAAAATAATCTTCTGCAAGTCAAAAGAAAGGCATCTTCAAAACTTCAGGCCAATCCAGCTGTATGAGCGGTGACAAGTCTTGTGAAAATCCTGCGAGTTTTTGTTGTTGTTGTTTATATAGATTAAATCATTAAACCGAATCACTTCGTATTGTCACAAGTCTCTGTGTAAGAGTCAACTAGTTCATAGTCAGCAGTATATTAGGGTCTGTACAGTCAAGGATGTTAAGGATTTTTCACTAACACAGAACATGTTACATGATTAAGAATTCGTGTGTTATGGGCGGGCTCATGAGTGAGAGGGTTGGCGAGCACACTGTTGTTGTTGAACACAGTGTTGTTGTGCTGAGAGTACAAAGGTCAATCACAGTGCACGTTTGCTGCACTTTGGACTGCTAATCTTTCTCTACCCACTCTTCCCCCCTCCCCCCTCCCGCCGCCCTCCAGGGCACCACCAGCCCCATAACAACTCCTCGCCCATTTCCCCGGAGATTGGAGATGTATGGACACCCCCCCTCTCCCCACCCCCACCTTAAGTAAACCACAAAGTTGGACAAAAACGCCATGTCAGGTCATGTGTCTCACAAGGATCTGTCTCCTTGACATTTTTTGACATACGTTTTACGTGTCAGAGTTCACAAGCCAGATTACATCATGCAATTTTTATGTTCTTTGTCCTGCCGGAGTTTGCTCAGGGGTCTTAAGTAAAGGATGGCTTTGATCTGAAGGAATGTTGACCCTAGGAAATTTGGGTAAAAATGAGTTTTGCCACAGGAAGATTTTACACTTCATTCAGTGTTTATTGTTTGGGCTTAAAGTCTTTCAACAAATAAATTAACAAATAGGGTCGTTATGTATGGTGTTAGAGTTAGTTGACAGCTTCTTTTAGCATGTTCATTATTGCAGACATTTTTGTCTCTTTGTTCCCATGGTAGTCTCAACAGTTCTGGCTCCAGATGGCCGCCTGAATTCGTACACTATTCTAATTCACCAACATTTTTTTTTGTTGTCTCTCCACGACATCGTCAATAGTATAAAGTATACCTGTGTCTGGATGTGCGTGCCTGTGTAAGCTTGTTTAAAGTTTGTTTCATTATTCACTCCTGTTGCTAAGTCAAATTTAAACAGTGAGGCGCCCGTTGTTTGGCCCGATATTTTAATTGAAGAGTGTACGCATCGCTGCTTTTTCTCTTTTTCCTTGCAAAATGTATGGGTGCAAAGCATGTAAAGGCAGGTCTTCAACGGAAAGCCCACATAAACTGAATGAGTATAATAAGGCGTCTAGAACACAGTCATCAGCGTGAGGAGATGTTTCCGAAGATTCCCGAATGTGCTCATTCTTTATTTCGTTTGCGGGCGCTAAATTGGTTTATGCTGAGTGTTCAGCTCTCGGGGAACACGTTTCTGAGCAGTTTTTTTTTCGTCCAGCTGTAGAAAACGAGGGAGCATTCTGCTTCCTTGTCATGAGCTCAAGTCCAGAGTGCATGTACGCAGTGGTCAAGTCGCTTGATCCGCGAGGGAGAGGTTCTAGATTCGAAGCTTTCTGGAAAGGAGTACAACCTTACTAAATGGGGATGTTAAGGTGTTTAAGGTTGTCACAAATCCCAGACTGGGAGATGCGATGGTTATAACAAGACAACAATCACAAACGAACAAGTATAACACTTAACAGAACAACCCATCAGACTCACACATTTATTAAACATAAATATAAAGATAAGGATAACAGTGCAATTACATACATACATTATATTCTTCAAGTTAACTGCCGTCCACGGCCTTCTTCCGTAAGCACACTTCCTCGGGTCCACAACCCGGTAATTACTCTAAAGACACCTCGGCCTCAGCCTCTCCACTCAGGGTCTTAATGACACACTAATATTCTTTCACACCACAGTCTCTCAATAGCCCCTCCCTATGGCAATACACCTTAGCCTCCTATACACCTCACGTGGCCATAGCACGTTAATACTTCAATTCACATGAATATCTCATTCGCACAGTAATACATCCATGTCACAGTAGTACATCTTAATAGCACATTCACGATCATATATACATCCCTGTCTGTGGCCAGACTGCCACGACTCATGTGCCTCTACTGTCCTGCACCGACAGCTTCACTCCTGGCCTATGTGTGGCCTTCGGCCCTATGCTGGCCTATCCCCTGTGCTCACCGTAGGCGGCGCTTCGGCCCGACCCCGGCACCTACAAAAATAACATTACATTGGTATAATACCATACCATTTCTAATCACTTCACCCCTCATTACAACTCATGAAGCGTACACACAATAGTTCACATTTCACTCACCAAACATCTTACGGTAACACCTCCACCGTATTACACCCTACTCACTCTCGCTACAAATCCATGAAGCTAACTTCCATCTATCGCTCATGGCGCACATTGCTATATACAGTATCAAGGACTTCCACATTCCTCACATATACTTATTTACATCATGGTCGTAGACGAATATAATACATCAATCATAATTATCAATCATCGTTCCACCTACCAGTCATCACTGGAAAACACTGTCACAATCTCCCGACTGTTCTCACTTACGTCCGTCCCCTGGGACCTTCTAACTTGCAGTGATAGTAGTACAGCGCTCTCGCCTCATGCAGACCCCCCCCCCACTCACAACATGCACGCTTTTCATTACCCGTGGGCCGTGGGTTAACTTGACTCTACCCCCTTCCCCCGTAACTACTGATCCCAGCTCACCTGCTCGTGACAAAGGTATAATTTGCCGGTGGCCAGACGGTGACCCAGCCTCATCTCTGATGTACTGTAGCTGTGCTTTTAGGGGCGTAACATCCCAGCAAAAATAAAACCCATATATCCACACACACCAGCCATATTGTACATGCAAAATAAGAGGTGGGTAGAATGGTACCTGATTTATGTACACTGTATAAGCTACGTATGTGGCCTGTATGTCAGGTCAGAAAAATCTGCTACTGGTAACATGTAATCCAGTACAACCTGTTTCATGAACTGGTACGCTAGCATGGTATCAGTGGGCGTGCACCTGTCGGTGCAAACGGCCAGGGCGGAGGAGGTTTCATCTAACCCAACGGCCACATGCTAGGGCACAATGTGACCCTCAGTATTTGAGTCCTTCATATTGGCCCCCGGTATTGGCCCCCGAGAAAATATCGATCGTCCTACTAGTGGGACGCTACACAACTCCCCAATTTAAGTTGAACATTCTTCAACTATCTACATCATAAAGCGTCTACACTATCATACAATACTTATCATCTCCAATCTTACAATAGACATTGCTAATAATGTACTAGGTGCCTTCCCAATATCCTAAGTACAATACAATAACCATAGTATCCTTATAACACTAATACAATCTCATTACAATATCATTGCAGTACCATTACAAAACCTGGTCAACAGTAGACCTAATATTATAACCAATACACTACCACCACTGTGGTGAAACGATGGTCAATGATACTATTAAAAATCATACAATGGTGAAACGATGGCCATCGAGTACAAAATGCTTCGCGCACGAACCATAGCACATAAACGTTGTACATAACAATGGTTGTCCTAAAAAATGCATAAACATAGATACAATGGCAAAAATACCAACACATATCGACCACTGATCAGGGTCTAACTTCATCATATCAAATCAAACGAATTATAACCAAGCAATACCGATACCACCTAAGCTTAGGCCACTCGTAAATTACATAAATGCAACATACAAAATCACTGCTTGCTCGCAATTCCCATTTGGGTTACAGTCTTCAAAAATATAATGTCCCATTGGTAACAAATAATGCAAACGTCAAAATATGACTAATACATAGTGGCTCTCTGCCGGCCAATAATTCAATATACCATTACAGTACAAAACAGTCATCCCAGAAACGTATCTAACAGGCAATATTCTGGGTTACAATACATCTCACTGAACTTGTACTATTCAAAACACTCTACTCAGGAAGTCGGCGCCGACATTTTCCTTGCTATTGACATACCTAATCCTGAATCTATATGACTGTAAAAATAGACTCCATCGTAATAGCTTTGGGCTGTCAAATCTGGCAGAATTCAAATACTCTAATGACCTATGGTCAGTCTGGAGCACAAACTCCTTACCATACAAATACAAAGTAAACTTCTTTACGGCCCAAACGATGGCTAGGCATTCTCGCTCTGAGACTGAATATTTCGTCTCACGAGGCAATAGCTTACGACTGGCGTATGCCACAGGATACAACTTTCCCTCGTATTCCTGCATAAGAGCAGCACCCAACCCGCGGTCTGATGCATCAGTTGTTAAGACAAATTCTTTTGAAAAATCTGGCAAACATAACACGGGTTTGGAAACAATGGCATTCTTCAAAGAAGTGTACGCTTTCTCCTGCACTTCTTCCCACTGAACTACGTTGGGCTGACCCTTTCTAAGCAAATCAGACAGTGCTGCTGCAATCGCTGCAAAGTTAGGTACAAATTCTTGGTAATATCCCACCAGTCCTAAAAATGCTTTCACTTCCTTCTTAGTGGTGGGTCTGGGTGCATCTCGCACCTTACACACATTTTCTTCTAACAGACCAATCATACCCTTTCCCACTGAGTGTCCAACAAAGTCCACTTCAGACGTTCCAATCAGGCACTTGGATGGTCTTGCAGTTAATCCAGCTTGGTCCATCCTCTGCAGCAATTCCTTGAGAGCCTTCACATGCTCGTCGAATGTCTCTGTATGGATCAGCAGGTCGTCCACATACGCTGTCACATTGTTCAGTCCCTGGATCAATGGCTTCACGATCCTGTTCAGTGTAGCTCCTGAGTTCATCATCCCGAAGGGCATCCGGGTGAATTCGTAATGTTCGCCCATGGTGACGAACGCTGTCTTGGGAATGTCTTGTTCCCGGACTCGCACTTGCCAGTATCCCTTGCTCAAGTCGATCCGAGAGAATATTCTTCCTCTCGACAGACTCTGGAACACTTCCGATGGGGCTGCTGTCGGATGAGGGTCGAACACAGTGATCTTGTTCAGCCTCCTGTAGTCGATGCAGACTCGGTTGGATCCATCCTTCTTCTTGACCACAACAACCGGTGAAGCATAAGCTGATGAGCTCCTGCGTATGATGCCCAACCTTTCCATGGTGCTGAGCTCCTCCTTCAAGGAGTCGCGCATAGCATAGGGCACCGGATATGGTCGTTGCCGAACAGGTACCTCTGATGTCAGGTCGATGCGATGTTCGCCTAACTGGCAGCATCCGGGGAGATTGGTGAAGATGCGTTGATACTCCCTCACCACGTCGCCGAGTTGTTGACGTTGTTCCAGCGTCAGCTGCGTTCCATATTGGACATCTTCGTAGCCTTCCTTCTGGTCCCAGCTTCCTAGGTCGGCAAGGTCCTCCGTCATTCCACCGTTGTCGCCTTCCAGGTCGCAGTCCTCGATGACTGTCATGCCAGCCGACTCCACAGGTTGACTCTCGTCCATCACGTCGATCTCTGCCAGCACAGTCCCAGCACCATCACCGTCGTCGTTCATCATAGCATCGACATCTCCAGGTGTGGTGTCGCTCCTGCCGTCGTTCATCTCACACATCTCGGTCACGACAGATGCCGGTCCCATTGCCGCCGCCGCTGCTTGCGTCGTCGCTGGTGTAGTCCTGGGGATAAACCTCTTGAGAAGGTTAGCGTGCAATGTCTTCTCTTTCACACCCATCTTGACTCTGTAGTCGTTGACACCGACAACCGAGACTACCTTGTATGGTCCCTTCCACTGGACTAGGAGCTTGTTAGCGTTTGTCGGCAGCAGTACTAAAACTTCGTCGCCAGGGCGGAACTTTCTCTCTCGCGCCTTCCGGTCGTAGTAGGTTTTCTGTCTACCTTGTGCCTTTGAGAGCTCTTCCGTCGCTAACTTCCACGTGTCCTCCAGCCGCTCGCGTAGTTCCATGACGTACTGGTAACTAGTCTTTGTCTCCGGCTCCTCTACGTCCTTGGTCCATAACTGTCGCAAGATGTGCATCGGTCCCCTCACCGTTCTTCCATACAGCAACTCGAATGGGGCGAACTTTGTCGATTCTTGGGGAACTTCACGATACGCGAAGAGCAGCGGGTTAATGTATCGGTGCCACTGCTTAGGTTGCTCCGCGCACAGTCGCCTCAAGGTCTTCTTCAGTGTGCCGTTAAATCGCTCCACCAGCCCGTTGCACATAGGGTGGTAGACTGTGGTGGTCGACTGTCGAATCCCCAGTAATCTGTTCGTTTCTTTCATGACGTCCGACATGAATTGAGTCCCTTGATCAGATAAGATCTCCTCGGGCACACCCAAACGGCTGTAGATATTTACTAAGGCTTCTGCTACTGTCTCCGCGTCAATCTTCTTCAAGGGGGTCGCTTCAGGGTAACGAGTAGCGTAGTCTACGTATACCAGGATATACCGATGTCCGCCTTCACTTGGGGGGTCAATAGGTCCTACCAGGTCCACGGCCACTCTCCTAAATGGGACGTCTACCACTGGCATACTCTGCAAATGCACCTTAGGAGTCGCTCCCTTGTTCACTGTTCTCTGGCAGATGTCGCATGAGCGGCAATATCTCGCGACGTCACCTTCGATACCAGGCCAGTAAAAACTGCTCATCACCCTGTCCTTCGTCTTCTTCACGCCGAGATGTCCTCCGACGATAGAATCATGGGCAACGCTCAGTACATACTCCCTCAGTTTCTCGGGTAGTACCACTTGTCTTGTAATCGTAGCCTGTCTTATGTCCCTATGAATCCGGTACAGTACACCTCCGTGTCTCTCGAAGTGTACGGACTTGTTGCCTCTGTTGGTCGGAATTTTCTTCTGCCCCAACTTCTTGAGGTCTTCGTCTTCTTCCTGGAGTCGGATGAGTTCCTTCCTATCCACTCCCGCGTGCCGTTCTGCCCTCGGCACCCTCAGCGACGTAGACCGGTCCTTCCTCTTCTCCTGGGCCCTCGTGGTCACCGCTCCTACCATCACCCCAGTATCAGGGTCGTACGGGTCCTTCGCTCCGTCCACGTTCCCGACTACTAGGTCGCAGATGGTCTCTGGGAGACACAGTGCCGTCGCTCTGCCCGTCAGGCAAGGCGTTCTCACGTCGATAATGGCTTCCTCCGCCGCTAACAAGGAGTTATCGATCCTCGCGATAAGTTTCTTCCCACCGGTGAGCTGTCCGTCGCCCACCAGTGATCGCCGCACCACTACACCTTCACAGCCGGTATCTCTCAGGACATCTACTGCTCGATTTCCAATCAAGCCCTTCATCACTGGTAACTTCAGCTTCTCCACGGTCCTTCCGTCACTGCATCCTCCGCACGTAACAGGCACCGCTAACTGGAGCATCCCGTCCTTCATTACCGCTTGAACGTTGATGCTGGTGTCAGCCGTCGTCGCATCCTGTCTCGACGACTCGTCCGCCGCTATAACTACGGCCGCCGCCGCCTTGTTCGGCTTGCCTCGCCCCGTATCCTTCTGGGCTGGACACATCCTCCGAACGTGGCCTGGCTTTCCACAAAGGTAACATCTCAACTCACCTTTGTCGTTTATCTTGGTACGACACTCCGTCGCCTTATGTCCCGGCCTCTGGCACCTATGGCAGACCTGTGGGCGTCTGTCTCCGTTGGGCCTCTGTCGCACTGGCCGGCTCTGCAGTCTGGCGCTCCCGCTGAGTGTCCGGTTCCTCGCTACCAGGAACGCCTCCGCTGAGTCTGCGACGTCCTGTAGCGTCTTTGGTTTCCTCTCCCTCACATGGGTCGCAAGGTCTGGTGGGCAAACATCCATAAACTGCTCTCTTACAAACAGGTCCCTCACTCCTTCGTAGGTCTTCTCCGTCTTTGATAGCTTTATCCACCTCTCTAGGTAAGTCTTGATCCTAGTAAGAAACATCCCGACATCTTCTCCATCTTCAGGCTTACCTTGTCTGAACATGAGTCTGTAACCGTCCTCTGACAGGTTATACCTCTTCTGTAAAGCTTCCCTGACTTTGTCGTAGTCCTTGGCCTCATCGATCGGCAATCGACAGAAGCACTCCAGAGCTCTCCCAGTCAGCAGGGCAGACAGGGCAGACAGTGATGTCGTCCAGGTGGATCTGGGCCAGTCCGCTGTCTCGGCAAACCTCTCAAAACGAAGTAGCCAGCTATCAAGGTCGTCCTTCCCATCCTGAAATGCAGGTAGCTTAGGTCTCTTGGAACTGGCGTGGTCGCTGGTCCCCTGCGTCGACTCGCCTCCACGCTGATGGCGGATCCTCTCCATCTCCAGCTCGTGATTCATCCTTTCCCTTTCCAGCTGAGCCTGCCGTTCAGCCTCCTTCTCCTGAGCTTGTCGTTGAGCCTCCTTCTCCTGAGCCTGTCTTTCCATCTTCAGTTGCTCCATGCGCTCTTGCCTCTCTCTTTCCTCCTTTAGGCCTTCACGGATGTAATCCTGTCTCTCCTTCCCAGTGAGCTCCAAGGCGTCTGCTTCCTGGCCAAGCCTTCCAATAGCCTCTGACATGTTGTGGATACCCTCGATGATCTTTACACAATTTACTGTACTTTAGAAAGACTTCGATGGTCTGAATTGAATCTGTTCTGATCTGATCGGATCCCGGACGAGCCCCCAATATGTAACAGTTGATGCAAATTTCAGCACGTTATGATGGGGAGAGTCAGATGAACTGATCGTCTGCCCCTTAAAAACGAAACTGTCTCGAACTGTTGTAGAAATAAATAACAGGATCCGATGAACAATTAATACTAACGTTTAATAACTGTAAACAAGAGCTGATATCCACAAGTTACTTACACCTATCAGGGAAGGCACTTACACTTCTACTACAACTGGATTTACACCTACGATTTGCACCTTACGATTTTCACCCACGATTTGCACACCTCCTGCTCGCCTGGCCCTCCTTATATATATTCTGTCTAGGAACGTTCAGGAAGCGGCTTAACCGCCCCATAAGCACGAGACAGACCTAGATCGTTCGGGACACATACCAGCCACCCAATCGTACACAGACACGTCACAGAATTACATCACTCAAGGTCGACCTAGCGTAATCTCGGACACCGCAGTACCTTCTAGATTTTCTAGACATTCTACAGTGAAACAAACAAACCACATCAAAGAAAAATACCGGCCTTGCTGGCGAGAGGGGGGAGGAAGGTCGCCGAGTGAGACTCGCCAAGCGGGGGGGGGGGGTGAGAAAATATCGATCGTCCTACTAGTGGGACGCTACACATGGATGCATCCCCGCTCAAAGCATTGGCATCTCATAGACTATGTCATTGTGAGGAAGACTGACAGAAAGGATGTCCTTGTAACAAAGGCGATGTGTGGTGCCGAGTGTGGAACTGACCACAGACTCATTGTTTGCAAGCTCAGACTAACATTGAGGCGCAATAGACGCCCTCAAGGGAAAGCGCCACCTAAACGCCTAAATGTTTCAAAACTCTGCTCAGCTGAGAAACAGAGCGAGCTCTCATCAGAACTCTCCTCAAAATTGGATTGCGTGACTTTTGACCCTGAGAACATTGAACAGAGCTGGACTGACCTAAATACGACTGTACACTCTTGCGCCAGCAGCACAGTTGGTTTTCCTGTCCGCAAGCACCAGGACTGGTTCAATGATAATGATAATGAAATCAAAGTGCTCATCAAAGAAAAAAATAGTCTCATCCAAGCTCAATGCAGTGACCCCTCTTCCACAGCAAAAGCTGATGCACTGCGTGCATGTAAGGGTGTACTCCAGAAGAAGCTGAGGAAAATGAAAAATGACTGGCTTGAAGAGCGAGTAAGAGAAACTCAGAAATATGCCGACACAAACAACACTAGAAAGTTCTTTGAGAGCCTCCGAGCTGTGTTTGGACCATCCCGCTCTGGCACTACGCCACTTCTTGCGTCAGATGGTTCAACACGCATTGTTGAATTGAATGCCATAGTTCAGCGTTGGGCAGAACATTTCGGAGGTGTGCTAAATCGGCCATCAAATATAAATACGGAGTCCATTGACCGCCTCCCTCAGACTCCTATTAATGCAGCTCTTGCCAAGCCATTCACAGCAAATGAGACCCGAACTGCCACAAATCAGATGTCCTTTAACAAATCACCAGGCGTGGATTCAATTCCTGCTGAGGTGTATGCCTTCGGTGGAGAAAAGCTTATTGAAAGGTTGGCCGAGTTGTTCAATCATATGTTGAAAGCAGGGAAGCTGCCACAGGACTTCAAAGATGCTTCAATCATCCATCTGTACAAAAAAAAAGGGGACAGCCAAGTCTGTGACAACCATCGGGGAATCTCTCTACTTTCAATTGCTGGCAAAATATTGGCAAGAATGCTTCTGAATCGCCTTCTTGATCACCTCTCGTCAAATGACTTGCTTCCCGAGAGCCAATGTGGCTTTCGTAAAGAGAGGGGAACGGCGGATATGATTTTTGCTGCCAGACAGATTCAGGAAAAATGCATGGAACAAAATAAAGCGCTGTATATCACATTTGTTGACTTCACAAAAGCATTTGACACAGTGTGTCGTGAAGGCCTCTGGAAAATCTTGGCGAAGTTTGGGTGTCCACCCGAATTCATCACAATAGTGCGCCAGTTTCATGATGGCATGCAAGCTGCAGTCAAAAGCAACGGCAGTGTTTCAGAGCCCTTTGCTGTCACAAATGGGGTAAAACAGGGTTGTGTCTTAGCCCCAACTCTGTTCAGCATCATGTTCTCTGCAATGCTACAAGAAGCCTTTAGCTCTCCTCCTCAAGGGGTAAGCATCAAGTACCGAACTGATGGCAGTCTATTCAACCTCAGGAGACTTCAGGCAAAAACCAAAACCAAAAGTACTCAAGTCTGTGACCTACTATTTGCTGATGATGGTGCACTTCTGGCACACGATGAGGATAGCATGCAAAACTGTGTTGATAAGTTCTCTAGTGCCTGTGACAACTTTGGCCTCACAATAAGCACAAAGAAGACGGAAGTGCTCCATCAGCCTACTCCAGACGACAAGTATCCTGTGACCCCAAATATCAAAGTCCATGACAGTCTTCTGAAGGTGTCGGAGAACTTCACCTATCTTGGCAGTACACTGTCTTCCGCGGCTCGTGTTGATACTGAAATTCTCTCAAGAATCAGCAAAGCCAGCTCTGCATTTGGCAGGCTTCGAAAGAGAGTATGGGATGTTGCCGGCATTCGCACAGACACTAAGCTGAAAGTGTACAATGCTGTGGTCCTTCCCACCCTACTCTATGGGGCTGAAACCTGGACAGTGTACCAATCGCATGCCAGAAAGCTAAATCACTTTCATCTGGCCTGCCTTAGAAAGATCCTGAGGATCAAATGGCAGGATAAAATTCCAGACACTGAGGTCCTCAATCGTGCCAAGGAATTGAGCATCTTCTGCCACCTGAAAAAAATTCAGCTACGTTGGGCAGGACATGTTGTCAGAATGCCCGACTCCAGACTCCCTAAGCAAATCTTCTTCTCTGAGCTCTCCAATGGAACGAGGAATGTTGGGGCCCCAAAGAGACGTTACAAAGACACTCTCAAGCAATCACTGAAGGCCTTTGCCATTGATGTGAGTGAGTGGGAAAAGCTCTCGCTTGATCGTGCATATTGGAGGGCGGCCCTTACCAGAGGCAGCAAAGCATGGGAAGCTGACAGAGTCCAGCAGGCTATCAAAAAAAGAGAACGGCGCAAGAAAAGGCCCAGTGGTACTGAACCAACGGAGCACTCTTGTCATTTATGCGGAAGGGTCTGCAGGGCAAAAATAGGACTTATCGGTCACATGAGAAGCCATAAGTCATGAAAGAACAGTCTTTCCATTCTGTCCACTGTGTCCTTTAGTTCTCTTTATTGTCCATGTGTTGAAATTCTCAACAATTTCTGTTCTTTATTCCTCTGGTGTTGTTAAGGTCATCATCATACCTGATGGACGAACTATTATTATTATTATAAGCTACGTATATAATTATGTGCAAGGCAGAGACATGTTTTTTTTTTAGTATGTATATGTGAAAGTTATTCAGTTCCTATCACCACCATCTCCACTGGCACTATCACAACCGCCAGCCCAGAACAGGCATCATCGCCACTACCAAAGGCATGCCAGCAACAGTAACCGCAGTATATCAGATCATTGCTTCCAGTTTGAAGTTTTCAGTTATATTTCTATTACTTTCAGTGGGGCATTGTCACCCGAGTGTGGTTGAGGCCGGGTCGGAACAGATGAAAAAACTGAACACCAACTCCCGATTCTTGCACGACAATATGGTACTCCTTGCTCAGAAAATAGTGTCAACTTTGCCACCAGAACTGTGCATGGTCTACTTCACGAACTCTGGGTAAGCCCTCTTATTTGCTCTTTAATTACATGTATTTGAAAACTCATATCTATATACAGGTATTTTCGTGAGGCGTACTGGGCTGAATGCATCCACGAGCAATAAGCAGTTTGGTATAAACGACAATAGAACAGAGTTAGAAAAGAATATTATCGTATCCACCTACCTTGGTGCGTGCGTCCGGTCATCCCTATCGGCCCATATGTACCTTTACCAACCAACCAACTACCCAACCATCCAGCCAATGATCTATAAGTCATAGCCATTGCCTTTTGTTCAAGTCGTATCAGATCTTTAGAGTTATATTGGATATAAATTACTGTCACTCGTAGCCCTTCCGGGGCGGGGGAAAGCAGATTTCGAAAAGGGGCGCCATTTTATTGTCTCTTACTGGTATTAATGGCAGTGAAGTCTTGAAATACTTTAGTGGCACGATTGCCCTAATGTGGATACCCAGCAGTGTCTCACATGGCAACTGAGACTCGACTATCATGATGATCTCAAAGATACAACACTCAGACCGCCAGGTATATTATGCTGGTTCTTTTTAGAGCCCCACAACACAAGGCATCTAGCTCTCATAGTCTCAGTTCACACAAGGCGAACAGTATTACAGTGTTAAAATATAGGTATTAATGCTATTGTTTTCGGTAAAATAGTACAGTAATCTGAATAATTATGCGCTTGCTCAAAGTTGGCTACCTGGTACCGGCTTTGCCGTGAGTCGGAAGAACTAGTGATAAGGTTTCACCACTAAACGTGGGAAGAGAGATTTCATCTAACACATTGTCAGGGTGTGAAAAGAACTTGTTTTAATTTTTAGGGGTGAAAATTCAATTGTGATGATGATATTTTAGTGATTAATTACATGCTTTCTCGCAACACCCACACTGGTTATCCAACTGAACAGTTACTGAGTTTGTGATTTTGCACATTTGACTTCAATGGTCATCTGTATCCCCTGTTTGTACTTGTCCAAACTGTCATTCAGAGGATGAACAAACAAAGAAACATTAAAACAAGGAAATAATGGTCAAGCCGACACTGCACATTTAAATAACATTCACCGCCCTCGGCTTTTCTGTTTTGGCCTCATTTCTGTGATTGATTTCATCGTTTGGCAGTTTTTCTACCATGGGTGCCCTACAGTATTGATTATTCATGAGGATGTTAAACTTTGACTCAAAGGTAATCTCAGTTTTGCAGTGTGAAAAGACATTGACATCTTAATAAAATTATCGAGCGAGTCCGGCCTTCAGATTTTGCTGAGTAGGGAATCATTCTGAAGAAGTTGTTATGCTTTGATTTGCATACAGGCCCAGTCATTAAATTCACTGCTTTGACCATAACCACTGTCCTCAGCGGAGGTCAACGCTATCAGCAATTAATTTATTTCCTCGTGCAGGCCTACGGAAAGGTCACGAACCAAGAAAGCACGTAGCAGAAAGGGTAAACAATTCTTTATCGTCAAGAGTTGCACGTATGGCCCAACCTGACCTACATGAGAATTCAAGTAGCTGACCAAGTGCGCCGAGGTTGTCAGTAGTTGTATGTGATGTTGGACTATGACGCAGTATAATTTAGTGCCAGTCAGACCAGAACCTGGTAAGACTATAATATTATATTACCAGAGACAAGACGGTCTCTGATTTTACTAAGATCACAGTGTCGTGGAAGAGCGCTCTAAGTCAACCAACAACAACAGTGATGTTATTTTTGCAGTCTGCCATAAAGGGTAGTCGTATCAAGGTCAAGACCTTTGTTTGGCGAGAATGGAAGCCGCAAAGCAGTTTGCGCATCCTGCTTTTCATCAATTTAGCCAATCAGCAGTGCAGGTTTTCGCGACCTCGTTCTATTTTGTCATTTATTTTGTGTCATTCTGAAAAAGACCGGGGGGTGGGGGTGGTGTTGGTGATATAATATGATATGAAAAAGATGAATAATACATAAGGGATTGTGTTGGGGATAAAAGGAGGTTATTTGGGTTGGAAGTGCTTATGGCGAATGAACGATACTTTAGGCGAAGTTGGCCAAGAGAAGAACTGATAGGGGAGATGGGAAGGGGATAGGAGAAACCGGGGCTGAAGGTTTAATATGTAAATGGCTGGCAAAGAGTCCGAAATAAAAATGAAAGGGAAGAGGAAAGCTAGAGTATGAGAAGAAAAATAGAGTGTATTTAGAGAAATCGAGCAACTTCCAGTGGCGCTGTCCAACATTTGGGGTCTTCACCTCAGATGAATTGTCCTCATATTACCATGTTGCAAACGAAGTGCGCGTTTGGGAGAGTCGTACATTTCCTTGAAAAGGTTGATACTGTTCCAAGTCTGTTTTAAATCATAATGATATTCCTAAATTCTCTACCGTCCCATTTCATTTTAAAGCTCATTGCCTATTTCTCTAAGAAACAGACTGCTTTGTCGAATATCTTGCAAACGGACGATGTCGTACTGACTAACATTTTCAGTGTCTGAAGTGACCGTTTCTCAGGTTGGCACGTAATACTAGTAAGTAAGACTAGAGTAACCTCATTTTTATCATATTTATAAGACTCATACAATATAGACATGCTTTACAGTGCAGGCTTTTCCCCGTTAGATTTTTAACATCCCATTTATTTGATCTTATTGCTTGGCACCAGAAGGCTGAGAGCTAGCCAAAAGCGAGATAACGAAAAAACCGTGGACGGCGCAGTGTGACCATTATTGTGGCTTCGTGCTGTTAAACTTAAACTCAAAACCTCACTTTTCAAGGATGTCGGTAGATCACGAACGCTGTACAGATGTACTATCATCACTTGAATCCTTGGCCCGTACCTTACAAGGCCACACTGCCTGACAGAGATAGCAATATTTCGGTCAAATTCAGCGCTGGCTGTTTTGAAATTTTACATTGCAGTTATTAGCAGTTGACTTTGCTAACATCAATCAGGTCAAACACATGGCGCTTCTGACATTGACATTGCATTGTAAACATGTTGAAATAGGCCATCGTCTTCGTTATGTATAGCACTGTGAACAGATGAGGATAAGCGCTTAAATTGTACACAAAGAAAATAACGGTGAAATATTTTTCCAACTCTAAGCTTTTGTTTCATCAACAGTTTATGATTTGACGCTTCTGTATTTGAGTTACATGCAACGGCAATCAAGGCGCGCACACACACATAGAGCGTGGGTGGGTGTGGGTATTTATGTGCCTATGTTCATTTTTTGTTTGTTTGTTGTTGTTCCTGCAGTGCATTTATTCATGGAGTGCATGATTGAAAACAAGTTTTAAAAAGTCGTTAGAAGCACGTAGGTTCTGTCGCGCTGAAAACGCTCATAAGCACTGTCTGACGAAAACCTGAAAAATGACGCAAAATAATGAGTTTTTCAGCCTGTGTTGTATCTTATCTGATATATCAACATCTGTGGCGTCGGGACCCGGGAGACACCTTGTATCTCGATCTTTGCGTTTCTCTTCATCCGAGGACCGGCCCTAAAGAATTTACACAGTCACGCACTGGTTTTTCTTTTTGTGAGGTCGTGACCCTCTGTCTTGTTTAATGGCTAATACGAGAAACTACGAGAAGAATCTTTTATTTCGATTTTTGCACTCAGGGCTTAATGCCAAAACTGAGTAGGCGGGTCACTTCAGAAGTGTGTTAATAACGGGGTACGGAAGACTGAGCCGGTTTTTCACCTGTTATACAACGCATTGCGCAATAAGCCGCCGACCCCTGTTGGAAAACTGAGCCGGTTTTTTGTTGTAGATATCGAGTATATTGTTTTCGAACTTTAGATCGATTAGCCTGATGTACCAACCCTAAAGTCACTGGACTGTATAAACATGATAGATCTTTGGATAGACTCAGTATGCTAACACACAACAGGAACAGCCACAAACTGACTGCCACTTTACATCGCCGCATCCAAACATTACTGAGTACAATGAGCAAAGGCTGTCCCAGGCACAGTTTGGGCATAAAATGGCTCTCAAGATGCTACCCGTCAAGTTGTGGGGCCCCTTTTAATATTTTTAAACAATTTTTATCATGGTTTTAACAGCTCTCAATATAAACATTATCCTGCTCAAAATCCGCCTTCAACCTCTTCGTGGTGAGCAGGGGGCAACACGTATCAAGAACGTTTCAATCAGCTGTTATAATTACATGCATTTAATTCTTTAAAAATTCACCAGGAAAAAAAAAAAAAAGCAAAGAAACAGTCTCGATAAGAGGCGAACGGAAGAGGTTGAGTAGTCGTTAGAAAAATTAAGTATCGATATGCCAAAAACTGGCTCAGTCTTCCAACAGCTTTTACGAGCTGCCTTTGAAGTTTTGAACAATAGGATTAAAAATCCGGCTCAGTTTTCCGGTACCCTTAATAACCACATCAGTTAACCATTAAAAGGGAAAGGAAGCCGCTTGTATGTGTGTGTGTGGGGGGGGGGGTGTGATCTTACGTTACAAAAGTTAATTTAAAAGCTGAAACTTCACGGCGTTTTATTTATCTTTGAAGTGTAAATAGTGGAAGGGCAATAAAGTGTTAACGAACTGGGTTGACCTACTTCCTGCTTCTGCTCGCGATGTGTGGCTAAACAAAATAAAACTTTGCATTTGGAACCATTATCCATTGAGTACTTACACTCCGAGAAAGGGGGGGGGGGTGTGCCCCCAGAGCAAGAAAAGTATACATGGGACAGAGAACCTGGATTTATGAGGAGCGTTACGCACGTTTTGCAATTATGATTATGATTTGAAAATATTTGTTCTTTTTATATTTTGTTTTCTCCAAATGAAATTGTGGGCTTTTAGATAAAAATCACATCTCTGATGAAACAGTCAGATAGTCCATGCAAAATGCCACTTATAGTTCTTGAACATCAATGCCTTCACCATTCTTACGGTGTCCGCTCATATGGCCCCGGGGGGGGGGGGGGCAGGGGGAAGTTGAGGCCGAGCGTATGGAAAGCATGCAAAAGGGGCGGGGGTGTTGATCGAGAATCTGCTAAATCGAGCACACTTAATTTATTGACGGTCCTTTTGCAGAGCTCTGCGATAGCAACAGATAACGACAACTGCATTTTTGAAAAGATAGAATTAAATAAAGATAAAATACAATTTAATACAATACACTAGTTTTCGATCCCGAGGACCTTCGACGGGTTTCAAAGTATGAACACTTGAGAGATTTGTGGGATAAAAATGCTTTGTTTTGTTTTTCTTTTTGCCACATAGATCTATCAACTTTGTACCAAATCTCCCTGCGACTTCACGCGTTTTCGGTGTTTTTGTTTGATTGATGCATTTTCTCGCTCATAACGCATACAAGTAATTTCAAACATGATATGTAAACGGTCATGCCAGCACCGGTTGCCAAGCCTCCGGAAGTAGACAAATAAAAGCATATACATGATTTGAAACTGTAAGCCCAAAAAAAAAAAATGAGTGATGTCGTTGCAACGCTGGTATTATCACTGATGTGGCCACTGGTCAGCCAAGGCCTACTGATTGATTACGAGTGGGCTGACGCCAGTGTGAGGCAAGATCAGACGTGATAATATGAAGATAAGTGACAGGGGTTAGTTGAACATGATTGCATTCACTTCATACCAGTGATTGGCTTTGTCGACATTATTAGCGTTATCATTCGGTATCTGAGATAGTAATCTTTCAAGGGTGTTTGGCTGAGTCTGGTTGAAACTGGCTATTTATCAGTATACACTTGAAATAGTGATCGGTCAAGTTGTTTGTCTGACTCGAGTCTGATCGAAACTGGCTATTTGTCAGTATACACATGAAATAGTGATCGGTCAAGGTGTTTGGCTGTCTGAGTGCGATTGCAGCTGGCTATTTATCAGTATACATCTGAGATGTCTGGCTGAGTGTGGATGCAACTGGCTATTTATTACTAGACATCTGAGATGGTGATCGGTCAAGTTGTTTGTCTGACTCGAGTCTGGTCGAAACTGGCTATTTATCAGTATACACCTGAAATAGTGATCGGTCAAGGTGTTTGTCTGTCTGAGTGCGATTGCAGCTGGCTATTTATCAGTATACATCTGAGATGTCTGGCTGAGTGTGGTTGCAACTGGCTATGTATCAGTCTACGTCTGAGATAGTGACCGATCAAGGTGTTTGTGTGGCTGATACTGGTTGAAACCAACTATTTATCAGTTTCTGAGATAGTAATCTATCAAGGTGTTTGTCCGACTGAAACTTGCAATTTGTAGGGCAGAGCCACCGATATCTGACATAATTCATTTTTAGTTTAGATGTAGAAAGGGATAAACAGTACAGTAGATCTAGGAGTTTTGAGTGCACTTTGATGACAGCTTCGTGAGAATTATTACATGGGAAGTGGAGAGAAAGAGAAAAATGGACAGAGAAAGAAAGAGTAAGAAAAATTAAGAGAAGGGGAGGTAGAGAGAAGGGATGAGAAAGATTGCATAGGAGAGAGAGGAAGAAAAAGTCAGGGGAGAGAGAGAAAGAGAGAGACCTTTGAGGCTTCAGACGTAGGCATTCGAAACGTTTTCCTCGTGAAAGGTACGCTATAAAGTCAGGTAGTAAATAAACGTATCGATCTGCAGCAGTGACGTACATTTTCTCATTTATTACGAAAGTTAGGTGTATAACAGATCAGTTGAGTCCGTGTTACGGCGAGCCGATTTAATCAATGATTTTTCTTCACTTTGGCGCTTGTCCAACTACCTTACATTTTCTGCCTAGGACAGCCCACTGAATATTATAAAACCAGATATTGCATGGGACGACTGTTTTTAAGTCAGTCAGCCATGAAATAGGTCAGACAATGACATACTTACCGTAGAATGCACGTGAAATGCCCAAAGTTGCCATTCTAATTTTGAGTCAGAAACTCCAGCGAAATATTTGTAGTCGAGCACGGTCATTTTAGTCATTGCAAGATATAGTACTGCTCACGGCTTTTTCTTTCTTTCTTTCTTTTTTCTTTCTTTTCTTTCTTTCTTTCTTTTTTTCTTTCTTTTCTTTCATTCTTTCTTTCTTTTCTTCTATAGAATTCGATTTAAAAAAGAAAGTGTTTCCCATTATGATGAGCAGCTTCACTTTCCCCGCACATTGAGCTGTTGATAACGCTGAGATACGTCATTGAAAACAAACCTATCATTTTTTTTTTCATCATTTATGCGACGCTGTTTTTAGCTTAATTAATGGGTGTTGTTCATTGACCTTGCAGCACACGGTTATTCTTCTAACTTTGCAGTTGAAAAATGATATATATGTATTTTAACTTAACCGGGGCAGATGGCGCATCCTTGAACTTGAAGTCAACTTTTTTTGTATTTATGTGAAGATTTCATATAGGAAAACAACGTCCGCTTACCCTGGTTTGTTCTGTATTGCGTTGGTGCTTTTCGATGCTGGTATTCTTCTTCTTCTTCTTCTTTTTTTCATTAAAGTTTTGCCGTGCATAGTTTATGAAACATTAAACATGCAACCATTAAATAAGGGCACCCCCCCGCCCCCCTTACAGCTGACCATTACTGGATTGGCCACGCTGTAAAATTTGCAAAAAAAGCTGTGTTGCATATTCTAGTCGGTCAGTGACTTGGAAGGCATCCAGTGTGTTAGGGGCTAATGTAATAGCTTTTACAAAGAATATGGGCTTAGGTGAGCTTTATTTCTGGTGCAGTGACGTGTTGTTGTTGTATGCAAAGTCGTTACATGTCAGTGCTCTAAGAACTATTAGACGGTTTCGTAGACCTGCCCACTGCCCCGGATTTAACCTGATTGTCCTGTATTTGGGGGGGGGGGGGGGGGGGGGCAAGAAATAAATATCAGATCTGGACATTATTAATATACATATAACATGTAGTACTTTATGTGACCTGTTAAGTGCATTGCTGTGTTTGTGTTCTCCAGTGTATGGCAGGCAGTCATAACTTAAATGATACTATTGATAGTCGAGGGTAAGCATTATACGGCACCTAGTCACTCTACTATCTTTGGTAGCATGTACATACAGTGCAGGGTTTTTCTTAAGGAATTAATTATTGTTATTGGCAGTTCTGCAGTCATGTCACGTGCTTGTCACCTTTGACTTGGTTTCCAGAGAGCTCAGAATGAGCCTTGTTCTCTGTCTGCAGGTCGGAAGCCAATGACCTGGCCATACGTTTGGCACGTCACCACACAAAAGCTACGGAGATCATTGCCCTGGACAGGTAAGGGGTACACAACTACTGTAAACCCTTAGGAAAGCAAAAAAAGGGACAGCAGTGACGTAATCAGAAGACCTAAGAGAACATAGCCTTGGCCTGGACTTTGCAGTTCATGGTGTTAGGATGAAAATACAATTATCATTGGCCATTGAGATGTAGGAAAATATGTATTTTAGTAGCAATCAAGGACAGCAATTATCTACATGAGGCTATGGGTACCAGTAACTATAATAGCCTGATGGTTTTAAAACCATTGTGATGGAAATCTACTGTTGATTAGAACAACCTAGGAAAACAAACAATCAGTTTATGTCATTGTTCTTGGCATTCGACTTTTACAAACTTTTTTTAACTTTTAAAATGTTTTACTCAAGTTGAGTACATTGTTTGTAAGATGAAAGTGACTCACCAGAAAACAGCAACAAAATAAACAAACAAACAAACACTGTGCCATTGCAACAAAGGCAGTAGAATTGAAGTGCAGTGCAGCAGAAGCTGGATGCTACGAAAACTGTAAAATTGCAGTGAAACAATTTGGAAGTCATGAAAGTGGAAAGTCATGGAAACTGGTGCTTACATATATTTTACATGAAAATAAATGGGAAGTAGCAGGAAGTTAGATGTAACAGTAGTAACACTTTAACTTCAAATACTGTGACACTTACTTCAGTTGTCACCAGTCTGACAGGAAAATAGATAGAAAGAATGCAGATTTGGATCCCAGAAAAGGACTCATATTTTGAACTGTCAAGATTGTTTTCATTCATGACAGAGAATGTATCTGATAATATTTATCCTCTGTTCATAGTCTATGTTGAAGTCTACATGTGACACTCCAGAATCAGTGCTGAATGTGCACACTTCAGGAATTACTGGGTTTTTGGGTTTTGGAGGTGAAGATTAGTGCAAAGTGAAATTGAGTTAATCAGATGCCGGGGTCAGTTTTGTATCTGGTTTTCTTAGACTGTGCACTGGAGGCAACTGCCCACCCACCTGAGCACACCATACTTTATTGATGGCTCCTTGTCCTGTATGTTGGCAGGTGATTTGTGCATTGTAAATCTGTTTGTTAATTAATTCTTTGTGTTGTGTTTATTGTAGAGCCTATCATGGACATGTGATCTCCCTGATTGATGTCAGCACATACAAACTGAACAATATGAAAGATGGAGTACACCAGAAACCTGATCATGTTCATGTGGTGAGTACAAGTTTCAGTTATGGTTATTTCTTTCAAAATTCAGAAAGTTTATATTTTCATAGTTACGGTGACTTTCCAGACTTGAATCTGGTGTTGATGAGCATTTTATCCTTGGGTAGTCTGAAGACTAGAGTTCCAGGTTGAAAATTCAGGCATATCATTATTGTTGTGGTATACATTTTGTCATTTGTTTACAGTTGATCGTCCAGAATATTACATTGGGATGATGATGCATACATAAAGAACACCCCATACACTAGAGCCATGCCTGCAAGATCTAGGAATACATGACGAATTGGTGTACCAGAGTTGCCGTTATGACAGCAATAAACGAGTTTAAATACTGTCAAACTTTAGTGACATGGTAACCATTAATATTGACCAGAAACAGTAGGCATTGCATTTAGCCAGGTAACCATTTCCAAATGGAGGATTAGATCCAAGACAGCCTTCAGCTTCAGAGTAGGATGGTACAGTATATGGTAAATGCAGGTTCACATGCACGTTAAATAAAAGTCGACTCACATTCAACACTGATCCTGGAGCGTCACATGTAGACTTCAACATAGGCTATGAACAGAGAATAAATATCAGATATATCCTGTCGTGAATGAAAACAGTCTTTGACAGTCCAAAATAGTTTGGTCAAACTGACAGATAAGATTCAGGTGTGTATGTCTCACAACAGTTGAGATGGCAGGACTGTTGGTTCATGCTAGTTCATGTTCATTGCAAATAAGTAAATTTTTAAAATCTTTGCAGTGTTGAAAAGGCTGAGGATGCTGAAAGTGCTGGCAAGTTCACAGTTTCCAGTTTCAGCTTAAGAAATGTGATCTACATCAGTTTTCAAATTGCTTTGATTATGTAACCGAGGGAAGATAAAAAAATTCCTGAAGTTACAGTTACCTACTCATGTTTCACTGCATTTCACAATTTTTAAGCAGTATGAAGGGAGTGCTCAAAGTGAAGTTTGTGCAGAACCTGAAAATTAGCACACTTATACATATATTTGTGTGTCGTTTATGTGTAAGTATAAGGTATAATTTCTTTCTCCATTCCTTCTCCTGATCTGCAGGCTGAATGTCCAGACAGTTACAGAGGAAAATACTGTAGCTCTGACTGCGCTAGTGAAACTCTTGCCTCCCTGTATGCCTCCAGTGTAGATGACATCATCAAAAACATTCACAGCAAAAACAAACATGTGTGCTGTTTCATTGCTGAGTCAATGCAGAGTTGTGGAGGGCAGATCATTTATCCAGAGGGATACCTGGATAAAGTGTTCAGGTAAACTTACCAATCATATCTGTGACATTTACCAATAAAATCAGCATAGATGAAATTTGTCAGCATTCTAGAGGATTTTAGCAGAGGTGAGATTTAGGGTTCTCTACTGGGTGAACATTTCTGTACAGATCATCATATGCATTCATTGTGCCCAAGAAATGCTAAACAATGTAATAATAAGGAGAATGTAGTAATGTAGCGACCCTTTTGAAATAGATTCTGCACGTGAGGATGTTTTCTTGTTTTTTTTAGTTTTTTAGTTTTTATTTGTTTTTTTAGTATTCAAGAAGTATATTTTATTAATTAAAAATGGCACAAGATTGCAACATGCTTTGGTTTTGGGTACCAGCTTCTATGTGCCACACTTGATTTTACAATTTCATCTTTGAGAAGTAAAGTTTTAAATGATGCTGGGTGTGCCAGTCACCTCATCTTAACATGTTGGGCAATAAGCAGAGGCCGTGCACGAAACAAATACCCTTTCATACTCATAGAATATTGTGATTACACAGGAGTGCAAGACCTATTGATGTGGAAAATTTTTTTAAAACTTGTCATGGGACTTTGGATTGTTAGATTATTTGACTCTTTGAATTTGCTGTTAGTTCATTAATATAGATGGGAATTGCCTGCCTCAGGGTGGACCTATCAAAATTTTCATGCACTCTCTGCCAGTATATATATTCATGTATTATCATGCATTCATAAAAACACAAAAGATTAAGGCCTGCTAGGTTCAGGCCTGTCACAGTGGCTTATTTTTCAGCTCTATTAAGATTTCCAGTTCTCACCTGTGATTAACTTTGCCTGTTTTCAACAGCCCTGTGTAGTTTACGTCTGCCATTGTGTGAAACTCCCCATTGTATTCATTATGCATTGTGACAGGGAAATATAACAGGGTTTCATTTCTATTAGTTTTGAATAAGGTTGTTTAGGCATATCGTCATTCTTAGTGATCAGCAGAGCATTCACCCGACAAAAATAACTGTTATCTGTGGAAAAAGCCTCACTGCATTGATTTGTTTGACATGAATCAAGCCCAATTATAATGGGCTTATCATATGAGTCTTATGTATAAATGGCATACAAAAAAAATCAAAGATTAAATGTATCACAGGCTGCTTGATGCAGTCAAGAAATTTTGCATGTTATCATATGTTAATAGTGATTCTGTGTGTGAAATAATTTTGCTGCACATCTTCTGTGCTTGATCATAGTGGAGATAGAAACAGTTTTAATATTGAAATTATTCTGTTAAGTAGGTAGGGGAAAAATGAACATTATAAGGATTCAAGTTTTCTTGTTGTTAGGGAGCCACAGTATTGTATTAATTAGATTATGGTAACCTGCCAGTTGCTATTGCTAAATGTGAATGAATCAAGTTGCAAGTTATAATGTAATTTATAAAAATAACCCACTCTCTGTTAATTGAACAACACTGACAAACAATGTAATTTGAATGCTGTGATTTTATTGATCAGATCAGTGAGAGCTTCCGGAGGTGTTTGTATTGCTGATGAAGTTCAGGTTGGCTTTGGGAGAGTGGGCTCTCACATGTGGGCTTTCAACATACAAGGTACTTTTCCATTGCTAGTAAAGTTTTCATTGCATCTCTTCATATACCTGGAATGATATCTTTGTGACTGTGAAATAGCAGGGCTATTGTGAAATATATTTCTCATGTGATTGGTTTGACTGTAAGGTGGAGTGGAATGTTCACATCTTAACTCTTTTATCATAGCTTTCATTCTCTCCTTTCTTCCTACAAGACCACATTGTGTGATTGTGTGTAGTTCCTCCCGCCTCACCTTCTCTCTCTCTCTGTTTCAGAAATGCATTCGTGTGCGTTCTACCTCCCTCCTCCCTTCTGTCTCCTTTCTCTCTCTCTTTCTCTCTCTCTCTCTCTCTCTCTCTCTCTCTCAGTGATGTGATGTAATAAATAACTTGTGACAGAGTGTTTGTGTGATGATCTTAGATGTGGTGCCAGATGTTGTAACAATGGGCAAACCCATGGGCAATGGTCACCCCATTGCTGCTGTAGTGACAACCAGAGAAATTGCTGCTAGCTTTGAAGCCTGTGGAGTGGAGTACTTTAATACAGTAAGTGACTGAAGAATTCAGACTGGTGAGTGTACAGGATTCACTGTTTGTGTATAATGGCAGACAGTTATCACATACATGTTCTTTTTTTTACAAAAGTTTTTTGTTGACGTTTTTTTTTGTTCTTTTTTTTTTAAAAGAGAAAATTGTTTCATTTAAATTTTAAAAGTTATCGTTTTTTTTTCACGTTTTTTCTTTTCCACACTATTTTTGCGTGTTCATCTATCCTGTCACCCCTACTATATCTAACAAACTGGTATCGTCCGATTACGTTTATTACGATGCAACTATTCGTCACTATTCGTCATACTCATGTAATAGTACTGACGGTCTGAAGTTCGAACTGGGGAAAATCTTGGGGAAACGAAACAAGAAGAAAGAGGCCATGTATGTATTTGACAAACCGTTCTATGTCTGTAATAATGAATTCCGATGTAATACTACGGCATGCTGCATAAGGGCGTCTGTCTGTAGGTTTTTCATCAAGGAAAACTGGGAGAAAATGACTGACTTTGTTGTTGGTCGTTGTCTTTATTTGATGTGGTAATTAGTGTTAAATGGTATGTAAATGCAGAAAATTCTTGATTTTGGACCTTCCATTTGACAATAGAACTTGCTGCATATCATCACAAGTATTTTATCCAAATATCATAGGGCTCACTTACGATTTATCCACCACTGTTGTTGTTATTGCGTCCTAAAGTAAACACGATACACGTGTTCAAAAGGACTCTATTGACCCGACCGCTGAGGTTATCGGCAACACGCGAATGATCATCTGACTGGCCGCTGGCTATCCCCGCACAGGGCGTTACATGGACGGGTTCACTCAACATGGGATGAGGGGGACAAGGTGGTCTAGAGGCAAGATGCTGGCCTCTCATGTCAAGGGTCCCGGGTTCAAAACTCGGGCAGTGCAGGCATGTTGGAAATTGGGATTTTTGTCATATTTTCATGTCCCTGATCCTATTGGGGGGTAGAATCGAGTACCTGGTCTTCTTGGATAAGGACAAAAAAATTCGGAGGGCCCGTGTGCACGTTGCGCACGTTAAAGATATCTTGGCAGTTGGAAATTGAAAAGAGCAGGCCGTACAGGCCGCTGCCCGGGCAAAATCAATTAAAATTCATTCCTACCACACATCTTCCCCCCCCAAAACAACCACCGACCGGCGCTGCACTGTGGCGACGACGTGCCTGCTCCAGTTGTAACTAGTTGCAATGACACAAAGGCAAATTTCCCAAATGGGATTAAAGAAGTTTACAAATACAAATACTTGAAATCAAATTTCAAAGAGTCACTTACAGACAATCTTGATTAGTCAAAAAGAAAAAGAAAATGGCTTAATCAACATCTAAAATAGAAAAAAAAACCATTGTATTATAATTACTTATGTACAGTTTTCCTACAGGATGGGGGAAGCATAAGTTTTCAGAATGATGACTTGATGTCTTCTAATAATTACATCACTTTCGTGCCTGTTAGCCTGAGAAACTAAGACTGCCGTACAGGACTTAAGGGCATGTGCGGCTAAATAATGTTAAAATTCTAAATTTTTTCATAAAATTTGAAAAACATCGATTTTGGCCTCCTAATCTATTTTTGTAGTTGGCACAATGTACAAAAGTCATGAACTTTGTGCTTTTAGGGTTCAAATTGGTATCAATCTTTCATTTTTTGTAGTGTTATAATGGGAATTTTGTGAGCTCTTCAGCGATTTTCTCAAAATTGATAGTTTCAGCAGAAAAATTCCTATAACTTAAAATTTTATGTCCAAATAGGCTGAAATTTGCACAGAAGTTTTGTCAGTGTCTAGCACACATTTGTATAGAGCAAAATTGCAACATCTCTATCCATTTGTGTGTTATTGTTATTTGAATGAAGGAAAATTAATAAAAAATGGATCATGAAGGATTAGAAGTGAGTTAAGAGAGACGGAATGAATGGATTTCAAAAACTTCTATATAAAAATTTGTGTATGTCCTAAATTTGTTTCAGAACAAATGATAAAAAAATGTAGAAGTTATCTAGGGAAATTGGAAATGTATGATAAAAATCCAAGATGGCCACCATTATTGTTACATGCAAAGATCTTAAAATAGTATTAACCTAGATTCCCTAGTCGCGCTGCGAGAACCAGCTCGCGGCGTCCCGGGCGTGGAGAGCGAAAACAATGGCGGCTTGAGGTCAAGTTGTCCAAGCGGCGGCCTAGCAACGCTACTGTTTACCATAGGAAACACAAACCGTTTGCCTCGAATTTGATAGTAGGCCCACGATGTAGTACATAGTAAGCCTAGCTTGTTGTTTTACGTTGTCGAGAAAAGTAGATCTTGAGTGCTACAACAATCAGGAAAATGTCAGAGATTCTAGAATAAGAGAACATTGTAGGCCTACAATTGTTTTTTAATACATGTATAAGGAGGTCTAGAAGAAGAAACTCAGAAGCTTGGACCGACAGACTCGCAAATTCTTACTTCAACGTGTGTGTTAGAGAGAGAGAGAGACAGAGAGAGGGAGAGAGGGGTATTATAAGACGTACCACCATAACAGCTACAAAATCAGGAAAAATGAAAGTAATCGACAACCTCACCCCCCCCCCCCCCTCTAATAAAATAAACAGACGGATATCAAGATCCAGCAGAAGCTCAAGTGCATGGGCAGACACTCACTAGTAGCATGTGAGAGTGTGAGGGGGGGGGGGGGGATAAGGCGCAAGCATGATAATGGCTACATAAAATCATAATTTGCTACGTCAACAGCAGCCTCCAACTACCTGTGACAGACACCCCCCTCCCCCCCCCCCCCCCCAAAAAAAAAGACAGAGAGAGAGAGAGAGAGAGAGAGGGAGAGAGAGAGACAGAGAGAGAGAGAGAGAGAGAGAAGATAGGGGAGACAGACATGTAGAGGAGAGGGAGAATAAATTTCCGGGTTCAGTCCCAGAATTACCCGCTCCAGATTAGACTTAACCATCTTTTTCTTTTTTTTTTGTCTTATAAAAGTAAATCTGTGTGTGTGTGTTTTTTTTTTTGGCCAAGTAGGCCTACATTGTATGGATAGGCGCTAAATTCTAGGTCTACCCTCCTGCATTGTAAGTGTATGATTGGGTCATCGTCCAGTTCGAAAATTCGATAATCTGAAAGTTGTAGCTGGGGATGGAGGTGTTCGGATTATCGAGACTAGACTGTAGACTGTTGGAATAGAGATCTATACAACACACCTTACTACTACACTACACCGACACTACTATAGGCCCCTAACTAGTCTAGTCTACGACACGTCACTTCAACTTGACTAGATCTACACAAACTACTACATAAACTAGATCTAGCTCTAGATCTAGGTTCTCTTTAGAACTCAATCTGAATGCTAAATCAGCTGACTGAGTTAGAATGCATTACTGCCATTGAGGCCATCATGGAATGAATGAGGCTGGAGGAAGGGGGGCTCGTTAACTTCTTAAAATGTTCTCACCTGTGAAAAGATCGGTCCGTTTCCTTGCTGCTACGATGTGTACAACCGGGGACGACACAAACGTAAACAATGCTGACGATGTGATCAGATGTTTTGGTTTCGCTTTCACAGTGCTTCTCCTTCCCTTTACAGAAAAAGTAAACCAGGCTAACCGGAAGAGTTGTTTCTGACCTCAATGGCCGAAAGCGTTGAGGTACGGTGACGTGACGTCACTAGGGAATCTAGGTTAATACTATTTTAAGATCTTTGGTTACATGACATAATAAATGAAAGAAAAAAAATTCTTTCCATCTATCATGTCCTAGCAACCTAAAGGACAGATCTTTGAGGTAATTTATTTAATAAATGAAGAAATTGTGAAACTGCTGTATTTGGCCGCACATGCCCTTCACATGGCTTCACATGCTATTATAATACCAAGTTCAGTGTGGAAAATATAAGATTTTGTCTATGATTTTGTAATAGAATGAATACTTGGTTATTATGTGGTATTGTATCACCCTCTTTATTAGTAAAAGATTTTTAGTTGTTTTTTGTTTTTTTTTCATTTTGTTTTTTTCACCTTGATAATTCATTTCTTAACTATATTCTAGTCGTCCATCTTGTGAAAAGCAGAACTGAATGAAAAGATAGTTTCAGTTCATTTGCCATCTGAATGTATGTTAAATTCTGCTGAATAAATTATTTGCAAGAAACAATTGCCCAGTGTGGGGCAAGTGGAAAATGTGTATGTGATGTTTCTCTGTACCTGCAGTATGGGGGCAACCCAGTTTCTTGTGCAGTTGGTTTGGCAGTGCTAGAGACAATAAAGAAAGACAAGTTGATGGAGAATGCTCTGGCTGTAGGAGAAACAATGAAGACCAAACTGAATCTGTTGAAAGAAAAACATTCAACCATTATTGGAGACATCAGGTGAGCTAGTCCTGTATTTTGATCTATTCTCAGTGTCATCATGATGAATTTGAAAGGCAGTCACAGATACATTTCATCACAAATGATCACAAATAATTGACATTGTGGATGCTGAGGCCCTTGTTTTCCAAGGCCTCTCAGCTCATGTGTTGTCTCACAAACATTGTGGATGTATGGGTTCTCACTCATGAATTTACAAAGGAATGAAGAATGAAAAAGACCCTGTTTGTGCCCGTTACAGCCTCTCTCCAAGTAGTCATATCAACCTGAGAATTTTTGCATTGGCAACAAATTTTTCTGTCTTGTATAACTTGTCATTTCCATCTGGTCCAGTATGCATGGTTTAATGATGGGATAAAATCTGCCATTTCCATTGATCCTGTTGGTCTGAGCAGAATAAGATCTGTGAACAGAATTTTTACATATTTTGGGCTATTGTGGCCTAAATGAAATTATTTTACAAACTAGGACCAGCACAGAACTTTCCTGACAAGATTTATTAGGCCTTGATTTGTTAGAATGGATTCATAGTTGCAGCTGAGAGGACCACTTATTGGTTCTTTTTCAGCAGGACACTACATGCCTGTTTTTTCTATATTGGAAGCTGTGCATCATAATGTAGTGGGATAAAATATCCAGTAGGTACTTTTTTATGATAAATTATTAATTTTGAATTGTCTCAGGGGTGTCGGTATGTTTTGGGGTGCTGATCTAGTGAAAGATACCTTCACCCGTGAAGCAGCCACAGAAGATGCAGCTTATGTTGTCAAGAGGTATGTTTGTATCTGTAATATTTCTTTTGATGGGAGAAATTCAGAAGGATCATTTTAACTTTAGTAAGAGAAGATTTGGCAACAGCCTATTTCAGTTGCTTTGATAGTTTCTTAAATGCTTTGCTGGAAATTCTCATAGTACAAGCAAACTAAATAATGTTACTGTTTGATTTGTCCATGTTGTGGCTTGAAAATAAGAGTGAGATTTCAACATTTGAAGCTAGGTGGATAAATTAACTATAGAATTGCATTTGGAGGGTAAACATAACTACATCAATGCCATTATTTCAGTATCAATATTTTTTGGACGTCAGTTAACTGACATATATATATTATATTATAAACAAAATATAGTGCATTGTCTTATCTTTGTGAGAAGTTTTGTTTCCTGTACATAACTACAAGCATGGGTGTGTCCATTGAATGAGATCTTTAACCCCTTGCCTGCCACACAGATTTCCACTCATATGCCGGGCGCAAAAGGGGTCAAAACAAACAAATCTCAAAAACTACACACCATAAATCCCATGCTTTCAAAATGCACGTAATGGCGCGAGTAAGTAGGGAAGCTAACTAGGAACTACAAAACAATCATAACTCAAGAATTTTCCCAAGAAATGCATATGAACTGGGCCTGGAACAGTTCTGGGCACATGGTAGTATAGTGAGATTAGACAGCCCGGAACAGTTCCAGGCAAAGCAGGGAAAGGGTTGAAAGTGACGCACTCTACATATTAAAAAAAAAATTAACATTGCAGAATGAAAGAGGAGCACATTCTACTGAGTCGTGATGGCCCCAAGGAAAATGTATTGAAGTTCAAACCTCCCATGTGCTTCAGCTTGGAGAATGTGGAGACCTTAATTAACAAGCTAGATGAGATCCTGACAGAAGTGAATGCCGTGAGGGAATCTGTGGCTGCACCAGAAACCAAAACCAACAGTTCTGTGCCATCTTCTGAACTTGAGCCTGTGCCTGTAGATGCTGCAAAGGGCAGGGGCTGTACTACTGAGCTCAGTAATGAGATCCTGGAACAAGATGTCAGCAGTATAAAATCTCCAGCTTTTGTGTCCCAGGAAGTTTGTTGACTCCAGAAAAGTAACACAATTGCAGTTAGTGCAGAGTGGCTTTTAACAGCTAGAAGGTACTCAAATTATGTGATTTTTCTGTTGGTCTCTGGGAATTTTTAGTAGTCATGGTTTACAGGGAATGTAGACAGTTGTTGGTTTGACTTTTTTTTTAAATGTGACACAACAGTTCCTCATAGCTTTCATCTGAGCTCACATTTTCATATATACTATATCAGTGCCTTTCTGACCATAAGATCATGTTTTCCTTGCCTTTAATAGCAATGATGCTGTTCATCTAATTGGTGTGAAAACATGTAAGAAGACATCCCTACAGAAAGCTGTTAATTTCACTTTCTGGTCACCTTTGCTGTCATTGATATTTTGATATTTTGCCTCTTCCCCAGTAAAATATGTGTTTGAGTCATGCGCATGCCCCCTCCCCCCCCCCCCCCCCCCCCCACCACCACCACCAGTTGATGTGCTTTCTTCCAACACAGAAACAAAACATCAAAAAAGTAATTTGACAGAAGAAGAAAAGTTTTCTGAAGTTTTGATTTATGATAAAGTTGTTCGAAAACAACGTTTGCTGTACTCTTAATGCCATGAAATATCGCAGACATGGAGGTTTTGTGGGGGGTTTACTATTTACAGTGAAGTAGGGGAGCATGCTTTGTCTGTCTGATCCAGTGAAATGGTGAGTGTGTCAGTGCTCTGCTTTGTCATCGTGTCTTCAGATGATGCTGTTGAGCCATCAACCCAAAATGTCACAAAGGTTCTATTTGTACACATGTAACACGTATTGCTGTATGTCAGTCTGTGCACATGTGTGCTGCAATGTGGCCTTTACAGTGATAAATGCTTATTGGTCATTATCACTTACTAATCAGGGACTTGAGTAAGCAGCATCATGAAACACCACAGATTTCTGTCACTCGTCAGCATATTGTTAAAAGTTCTTTTTAACTGAAATAAGCAAGAGTTTTAACAGGAATTGTATACATATATATACATATATATACACTACAAATGCACATTCGGCATTCATTTATTATTTGATAGACAGTTATGACCGCAGATTAAAATGTACAGTTTAACATCTATCACAGGGATGTTAAATTATATTGTGATGCAAGAGATACAAAGTTTGCTTTAATGGCAAAGAATAAGGAATACAGTGAAAACTAAATTTATTGTCAGTTACCTGATTGTCCTTTTCATCCTGACCAGTTTATAATTTTTATTATGTCACATAATAGTGAAAAAAGTAAATCAAGACAGATATAACAAAGCATCAGTTTTGTTACTATAAATCAGTACATAAAATGGTTATGTAGAAATTGTGATTTGGCTAAAAAAAAATAAAAAAATACAAGAAACAGTCCTGCTAATTCTATCTGATAATACAGTTTGTACATGTGATCCCAAGTTTATTAAGTTGACCAGTAATGAAGTGATACCTGCAAACCGAAGATACATGGACTTGTCTGTGGTAGTGTGACATATTTTGCTACACGTAAAGCAGATATTGACATCTAACTTTGAGGTTTACGTTGTTGTTTAATACTGAATGGTGCTGTAATGTTTTCAGTTTTTCCCAATTCTTTCATTTATCAATAGTTTCTTTTTTGGCATTACCAGATTTTGGGTGATGTGACTCAAAACTTTCCTCTTACACTTACAGTCTGATCATTGCAATTGTTATTACATTTATTTCAGACTTATTACTTGTGTGAATGTGTACTTTATTATTGTTCCTTCATTAAGCAATGCAAAACAAAATTCTGACATTTGAAGGATTTTTTCTTCCTTATGATGGTTTATTTATCTTGAAGCTGCATATAATTTTATTTGCTTGTGGTATACCATGTCCTTGTTTAGCTTTTGTATGTCTTGTTTAACTTTCTTCTGTACAGGCTCAAGTAAATTAACCCCTTGACTATGCTATGGATGTCTTGAAATCAGTAATGTGAATGTATGGTAGATATATGGGGGGACTAAAATCAAAAGTGTGAGTGCATTGTTGTTGATATAACCATACATTCTACTGAAACCATGCAACTTTAAACAAATTTTTTCAGCACACGGCAGGGAAGGGTTTAAAGAGGTGCAGGAAACGATTTTAATAAAATATGCCAAAAGCTGCCAGCTGGCATGCCTTTCTAAAAGTGGGTAGAATTCTTTTGCCTGTGATCAATGACAAGGGTCTTATTCTATAAGTGGTTTCATCTCTCAGTTTGACTGCTGGTAGGGACTCTGTATGTCTTGAGTACCAGTACCTAAGCCTGCTGAATGATAAGCACAAAAGTACAGGAGGCCAGTCGGAGGCTGACTGATGAAGTTCAGTGGACAATTATCAGATATGGACTAACTATCATCACACAAGAAAAGCATAAGAAGTGACGGCTGACTGTTAGCTATCACTGCCTCTCATTGTGTCATGTATGTGTTTTGGGCCTGGTAAAGGCTTTTTCTCAGCAGTGGGGCATTGTTGTCATATTTTTCTAGTACATTTTTCAAACTTGAAAGGATTTGACATAAAACAGGCAAAAAAGTAAGACATTTCAAGCAATTCTGGTGAGACTGACAAAAAAATCAACTGTGCATTTTGTGAAACATTGAAACTGATATAAAGCATTGGATTTTCCCCAGTAGTTATTATTTTGTTTATTACAATACAGTAAGCACTGAATAAATGTGGAAAAACTTTAGGCATTTAGACAGTTTGGCTGTTATTGTGTTGACTGAAGTATCCTGATTTGTGAGTGTCAGGGTACTAGATAATATCATGAATAAAAATGCTTAATTTTAAGCAGGACCTAATAGCAATGTGATTTTTTTTTTCTTTATATTTGATGACCTATAGAAGTTAATATTATTTCCCATTTATCTGTTCCATTTACCTCTTCTTATTAGTATGCAAGGTGCTTTCATATTTTCTTTATTTCCATAGAATTATCTTGCTTTCAGCACTGTTTTATTGATAATCTCACTCTCATTCCCTTTAATGCTTCGGAGAAGGCTAAATTGAACTCAACAGTTTATGAATGCTGTTTTGCTTCAGTATGAATATGGAGTGTAAAGTTTGTCATTATATTTTTGTATTGTGCATGGTATGTACAGCAGATGATTTAAATTCATAGCTGTGATAGAGACCTTTGTTCTAAAAGTGCCATTCATCAGCATTATGATATAACGGCTGAGCAGAGCTTGAGAAAGATAGCATAATAAAGTATGCTCAAAGATCCTGTCATGGATCATTCATCATCATGGTGGTCCCTTATATTCAAGGAGGACATCCTGCAGCATAGTCATCTGTGTATGCGGAGATGGCTCCATAGTCAAAGCTGGGACTAGCAGAGATGTGAGTAAATAGGGCACCAGATGTCTGCTATTGTCGTGGGGATGGACTTGGCTCTGTGATGATGTTATCTAGCAGCCCGGGCTTTGAAGTGGCATGCCTCTTCAAAAGTCCTTAGAGATAGTGAATGTACATTTCTGAATAACACTGTCTTGATCAGAAAGCTGCATAGCATTCACCTTTATTCAGATTGCATGAGAATTCATTCGAGAGAAGCTGTGTCCTTGCTTTGTGGTTTTCAGTGAATTTTTTTTTTCAGCATCTTTGAATAAGCTGTTTTCTAGAATCTAACAGACATGCAACAGGTTTATTTTCCATAAAATTTTGCAGTGCTGTTGTTCAGTTGAACTGTTACTTGTGACTTTTCATTACATTTTCATTCCATGGTGAGTGCTGGAATGTGAGTCATGTAGTTTTTTGTATCTCTCACCTTTAATCTGCTAGTTGTCAGAATGCACTGACAGTGTGTGCATTTCAATGTTCTAGTTCTCAGTTGTTCTTCGTGATGAATTACTTGAATTTTGGTTGAATAGAAATATAATTATTTGTATTTCTGCCTCTGTTTGTTACTCCCATGTTGAGACTGATTGCTTAAATACTCTTGTTGTTCAGTTTTCATTTGCCAAATATTTTGTGTGAATTTTTTATTATCTACAGACCTGTATAATTCTTTGTTGATATTGCAGTCATTAGAACCTAGTTTACCTCAACAACAAAAAAATGTGAAAATCAGGAGAGGTCACTGTAAATAATTTTATAGAATTACTGCTTCGCCATAAGTTTCTTGTGTTTTATCCATTTGAGCTCTGGTATTTTAGCTTTAACATTATAAATTATTGAAAGCAATTCCACTGTGGACAGGACAAGGTGTACATAGTGCATCTCCACGTCGTGGTGGTGCTTTGCAACATAGATGAGTGCCACTTGAATTTGTTCTGAATTTGCAGGCTTGGTTGCGTGGGAGATCTGCAAGTTATTTATACCTCAAGCCTTCAAAAGGAAGTTTGCTTTTTTTTTTTTACTGTCAGGTGGGTCTGCAGCCTGGATGCATTTCAGTATCATAGATGCATTTTAAGTATGTCACTGTCAGTAATTTTTAGTCAGTTTACTAGAATTTGCCACATGGGCATAATAAAATGCTTGAAATCATTTAACTAGTTTGTACAGAGAAATAAAATACATGTATGAAATTAAGAAAACAATAATACAATAAAGAAATCATACCATACATTGTTTCTCTTAGTTCTTGGTTCAGTTAGATTGTATTTGGTGGAGGGCTGCAAAGCACTATAATAGTACATGTATGTAGTTACGTCTTTATTTTGGGAGGTTTCGCTGCTATTGGCACTTAACACCATACTTTTCTTCTTTTTATTTTTCTTGTTTTTGTGGTATGGATTAGTTTTTTTTTGAGAATTTTGCCTGGGCAGCGGCCTTGTTTGGCCTGCTCTTCTCAATTTTCAACTGCCAGGCTATCTTTAACGTGCACACAGGCCCTCTGACTTTTTTTGTCCTTATCCGAGAGGACTAGGTGCTTGATCCCACCTACCATAGGATCACCTGCACCGTCCAGGGATTGAACCCGGTACCTTCAGCATGAGAGGTGAGCACCTTGTCTCTAGACAAACGTGTCCCTTGCAAAGCAATATATGTAACGAACTTGTATAATCTTTTATATCATATAGCTACTGGTTGTTCCAACAGCTCCCCAAAGTCTTGTTTACACATGACTAATTACTGAACATTCAGAAAGACAATGAAAATTACACAGTACATAAATAAATAAAATGATTTATTTAAGCTTTATTTGTTTTCTCATGGCTTACAAGAGCAAACTGACACATGTTGCACCAAGAGCGGAGTTAAATCAAGTACCTATATTATCATAAGATGAGAAGATTACTGATTCCCTTTAACTTAGTTGAAGGGTGGGTGTATTAACAACACTGTGGGTTTGAAGGAGGTTGGACAAAAGATCTGGGACTGTGGACAGGGTTAGTAATAAATTTCTTTAAGTTCAATCATTTTTGATATCTCTTCTCATTCATGTCCCATTAAAAGGCATTAATGTGTTTTCTGGAGGTCACCAGATTGAGAGATCTTTCCTCATCAGACACTGATTTTCTTTTGCTGGTCTCTCATTTCATTGTGAAACCACCATGACTGTACTAATCAAACTTATTGCCAATCTAACCGTGATTGGTTCATAGCAAAATATTTAATACAAAATGTAAGTTGAGTTGAGATGAAAATTTTTAATCCAGCTTACTTTGAGAGTTAGAATTTCTCTGTGATGATTTACTTCACCGGCGTCACAGATGAAACAAAAAAGTCAGTAGTTTACTCATCAACATTAAATGTAATTCCTCATTTAGAACTTTGCATAAAACAATAATTAAGAAGCATTTTGTTTCTCAGGTTCTGGTAAAGTTTTTATCCACTTAAAAATAAATTTGATGCACAAAAATTAAGTTAGTAGGCCTACTCCTCATGCTGAGTAAAAAGTACGAAACATTTGTTCACCTAAGTAACAATTCTGCAGGGTAAAGATATGCATTCTTGAACTGAATAATGTCATCTATTGGTTCAGTTACCAATTTAAGAACACTGATCCACACTGGAAGTAAATTTAAATATTACAGTATACTGCAGCATGCACATGGATTTAAGTTCTATATATTTCTGGAAGGGGCGGGGAGATAAAATCCAGAGTTTAGTCAAATCACAATAATGCCTTTGAGAATGAGCTTAATCCGAAGTCTGACCAGTGGGCAAACAAGCATAGGTAATATATGTAAATACCAAGCAACAATAGTTCATTCTGGTCGAGTGCAGAGAATTTCAATAACCTGCTCCTTTTTTTTTTTTTTCACAACATCACAGAATATCAGTTTGCAAACACAACTATGTCTGTTTGTCTTTAAGTAGAACTTCCCTTTGACAAATACCTTGTACCAGAAATTTCAAGTGTGTATTACACATCATGTATATGTAATATGTATGTCTAGAGGACTCCACTCACAATACATATTCTATAATATTCCTCTCACAGAAACAGATCACATAAACCCAAAAGGAGCAAATACAAAAGCCATGCTGAAGGAATATTAAATGAACATCCTTTGTCCCTTTAATATAATATTGTGAGGGTTTTTCCTTTCCTTGAAAGACCGAACAGTCTTCCTTTAAGTATTGCACTTTATAAACAATAACAAAGCATGCAACAAAACAACAGAAAGAGGAGATTTTAAAGAATAAACAGCAAACATAGCACTGATCACATAGTTGTGAGCTTATAATAATTATTGTCACATCGCTGACTAGAAACAAGTCTCATGTACTGGCTGAGCAAAATTTTACTGTGGAGAAGAAAAAGCCAAAGTTTCTGGAAGCAAAACCCTTTCGCACTAATCTGTACATTTATATATAATTATGTATCTTGGGAGGACTTCTGAATGTGTCTCATGGCCAGATTTTCTTAAAGTGATGATATATTCCAGAATGCAGGAGTCCCCACAAGAATGTGAGTTTCGGAGCGGCTGTGAAAATGGGGGAGGGGGGGGGGTTGGAGGACAGAGTGCCCTCAGCATTAGTCCTCTTTAGGGATGTTTTTTTTTTATAGTTATCGTGCAGCTTAGCAATCAATTGCCAAGTGCATTAAAAGATGCAATCTAGCATGAAATGTATGAGACACATTAGGAAGACTTTCCTTGATCTTGCAATATTTCAACATGCAAAATGGAAAAGCCTCATTTTCTAACAAAACAAAAGTTTTAAAAAATCTGTCAGACTTTGCTTCCACTGCTAACTGGCTCAAACAATAGGGTATTCACAATGGCAATGATGGAGGAAAAGCCAGATGATATCACATTTACCAGAATGCAAAGCAAATACAGGTAACTGCAGTCAGAAATACAAAACAGGATGAAAGTTTCTCATGAGCACAAGAAATTTTCATAAATAAATAACTGAAGAAATCTGGGACTGTCAACAAGCTGAGATAACCAAAAACAACAACAACAACAGTGATAAGGGAAACCTGAGGAATGGAGGATATAAATGAGCACTCACATAATTCATGTTAAAAAATCCTAAAAATATGATGATCCCACACTATTTTATTCTTTCCATTACCTGAACCAAAAAATAACAGTTTCATTTTTATAAAAAATTAATGCATGCACAAATAAACTGTTGACTCAGTATAAAATTAGTTAGACTCCATCACCAACAAATGTTCAGGACTGACAGCATTACAGTCAGGCCCTCGTGAAACAAGATCTCTATCAACAACATGTACTGTTATTAATTCAAGGAACAACTGCAAGACAAGGAAAGCAAAACTTGACCAACTGGTGGATCTGATGCCTGCTCACCAAGTTTCCACTGATAAACATCAGCTCACCAGAAATTTTATATGTGGGGACTGGAAAAATGAATGTTGTAAAGCTATGGAATGAATAGTGAAACGCAAATACATCACAGATAATAAGTGGAAATGACCAGGAAACAAAATAAAACAGTTCAACAAAAAGCCCGACTGTGACACGCGTCATGTAAAAACACCAGGATAGTGGAAAACCATAGACAGATATCTGTACTGCAAAATGAAACTGAATATCCTGATCACATGCAAAATGAAAAAGAAACCCACATTTTAATTAAAAAAAAAAAAAAAAAGATTTCTCATAGGATATGACAGAAATGACATGATAATTGATATCAAATGAAGGATGGCCTTTACAATACATAGCACTTGCAAGATACAGCAATACATACATTACAACTAATGGTGACTAAAGAATCTTCTAGAGTAAATTATAGACAGAAACCCTCGTCAAACAAACTTCATTTCAAGAGGTATGTACCATATTGTCTGTGACAATTTTGCCGATTTTGAAGTTTTGTCATGAAAGTGGTTCTCTCATTCTTAATTTCATTATGTATACGTGTTCTTCCAATTCTTCGAGATATGTGTTTGTAACCTATGTTTTTGCATTTTAGTCCTTTTGCCAACCAAACTTAAATACTCATTTCCTCAAAAAAGCAAAAACGCACATACAACAATACGGCAAATACCTGACAATTTCATCATGACCTAGGGCACCTGTGCTCCTCACACATACTAAATCAAGCCACTGAATACATTATTAAACTGTACAAACTAACAAGCAAGTAAATATATATTTACTTCTCCAACAATGGTGCAGTTGCCTATATTTCTACACACAATCCATATTCTCGAAACATTGGATCTCTCTCAGATCTTTGCATCCATACCACTATACAGATACTTAGTGTGAAGTCTCAACTCTATGCAATTTCATCAACTATATTCAGTCTTGTTTCAACAATGTAAAATGATGTTATGACAAGATAACCTGTTAAACCTCTGATTAACACTCATCAACATTCAAACCAGGTCAACATCGAGACATCAAATCTCTCATAATTAATCAATTACAAATCTGCATCAGGAAATAAGATCATCTATATTTTTTTCCCAGTTGTTTTATCAGCAAATGGCTGAAAAGGTAAAAGCACTAGACAATCTGTACTAAAAATTAAAATTTTATACAATGCAATCTCTAAAAGTTTAGTTTCATAAATTTGAAGCATAACGATATAACAACATAAAGAAAATACAGAAACTGCCCGGTCAATTGAGAAGATTATAGTATACTAATGACATATACACCATCACTGGGGATATCTCACCGACCAGCTGATGTTAGAGATGGTTTCCCTCCCTACACTGGTATGCATTCTGAGACTTCATATAAACTACTCATTCTTAACATTGCTGAAGAGCTATGATATTGATAACAGATGATGTGACATGCATTTATTGTATTCTGAGTGTTAACCAAGCGCTTTGCTACATACAAGTTTTTCTTTTTGTCATAATTTGGCTTTGAATCATGCAATGTATGATTTACTGGTTTTGGTTACATACAAATGAAATTACACAACTAAGCAATTATTTGAGCTGGTTAAGAATAATTATTGCCACATGCAGAAGTATGTATCATGCACTTGTACAGTTGGTGTTTTAAAATTCATCATGAAAGAATCTGGAAAAGAATATTGACTAAATCCCAACATAAAAGTCTCCTCACACCATGCCCAAAACTGCAACATAACATGTCACAGATGATCGATGTAGTATGGGCAAACAATTTACTGAGTTGTCCATAACTGGCCCATAATTTTTGACATCTTTGGAGTCCCCCCATAATCACTTTCACGTTCCTGAAAAAACCTGTATTTCTGAGACCCTTTGGCTTCTCTGAAGTTCTTTAACACCTCAGCCATTGCAACCCCATAAGAGCTCTTCTGACTCTGCTCCTAAGACTAGCAGAGCAGTGCTGCTTTGGAAAAAGCTTCCAACAAGTCATAAAATTTCACAAACCCAGACTCTTGAAGATGATTGAGGCAGGAAACAGATGGGGTGAGGGACTATAAGCAGGGAAACCCTCAAACGGATCTTGGAACAGGGAGAGGAGCACTGGTGGGCATGCCCCGTGTGCTAGGATTTGGTTCCTCTCATCAAATCAAATCAAATCAAATTGTAGATAAGTGAAAATTCCCAGAGCTGTGATCTGAAGGAATCTCTGGCCCTATTGGTCTTCCAGCACTGATGAAGTTCAGGCATTGTTGGAACCAAATAAACTCAATGCCCTCTTGTCGAGTGTAGAATTCATCACATCAATAAGCTGACATTTCAGTAGAATTCCCAGTCTGTTGCATTCCAGGACAGCAAGAATGAATGGTTTGCATAGGGATCAACTTGTGCTTGACTTGGCTGTGAGTGAATGTCATCCAAGCTCCTGGATGGACTGGTGTCCATGGTAGGATGGAAAGTCTACAAGAGCACACAAAAAAATATATGTTTGATACATGTCTTCTTTTGTAACCCTGTTAAGTGAGGGGGCAAGAATTAGAAGGGATCTAAGTGCCATTTGACTGCTTTTGAGGGAAAAGCAAAAACCATCATTTCAGTATAAATCAACAGAATTTGATAGTTTAATGATTTACTCAAAGAGTTGATGTATGTATTGCAAAAATTTATTAATTTCTGGTTTGTACTGAAATGATGTTTTTTTTTTTTTCTTTTTCCTCAAAAGCAGTCAAATGGCATTTAGATTCCTTCTAACTCCCTCAATTGACACAAGCAATCTGCAGATTTGTAGAAATTCTGAAAATCTAACTTTGAACCGCTTTATGAAATTAGAATTATTTTTTTCCAGAGTACTGACAATTACCACTGCGGTAATTCTGCTGAGTTGACACTGCCCTCGGTTTACTTTACAGCAACATGACAAATGGAAAATTTGCCCCACACAAAACACGCTTTCAGTTTTCATAATCTCCTTACTAACCTTGAGGATGTTGGAATACCCTTTCCCAATGGTGACAATGGCAGGAACTTTGACCTTTGTCTTTTCACCATCTTCTCTGTGTCTCTCAACACCTCTTGCTTCATGTCTAAAGTCCTCTGATGTAAGCATAATAGGCAGTATGGTTTTTATGAAGAAATCACTGGCTGAATGGCACTGGAACACACACAGTGGGGTGAGTGTAAATGCTTCTGTGATCAAAACACTTCCTCTTGTGGTGCCAATGTACAGGTATGGATCTATAGCTGACAGGGCACTCACTTGACCACCTGAAATATTACACACAAAGAGGGTCATCGTCTGTTTCTATTCAAATCATGGGAACACTCAACTAATATATGATATAAAATCTTCAAATATAATATTTTCCTTGGTGTAAATTAGCATAAACTAATAATGGAAGTTGAGAAATAATTATTGCTTCTTTCACACAGAATAAGATAGAAATTTTCATTTCATTTCATGAACGTTGACGTGAACAACAAGATACTTTACCTAGATGTGTGCCACATTTCACGAAGAATCCTTACCATGTCACTTCATGTATGCCTGTTATTGAGTTACTGAATTATTATATACGCTTATGCAATGATGCATAAGATGTGTGTACCATGTATGTGCTCTTACACGCTCTGTGAAAGAGAATTTCCCTCGTGGGATAAGAAAGTGATTCGTAGCTTACTATGTCCATATCTGGCAAGATGTTCTTGTAATTTAATGTATTTTCAATTTTCTTGTACGTGTCCACTCATGCAAGGCTCTGACAATGCATTTTTCTTTTCCCAGCAGTCATCATGAGCAGAGAGTTGCCTGTCTGTTGTCACATTTTCTGGGGACTCAAATGGAGTGCTCACGCCTCTCTTACTTACAATTGAACTGTTCTGAAGGTGCTAGCACAGGTGATTCCACTGTGGAGACGATATGGGAACAATCCAACCTCCCCACAATTAGGCGCCGACCAGCATCCCACATGCAGATCACAGAACCTAGCAAGACACATTGCATAATGAATCACTAATTCCATCTGGACACTGGCTTACCTACCCAAAGAAACATAATTCATCACCAAACTTCACCTTGAAGTAGAACGTATGACTTGATTTTACACAATAGTTTTTTAACATACAATGTACAAATATTTTATCTCACTGCACAGGAACTATTTCATACAAATGATTAGTGCGTCACCTCCACCACCGCAGACTGACATCTTCCATAAACCTAATTTCCATTTGTAAGCATCACTAGCAGTTCGTATGGATAACAAAAAGTAAATTTATTAAATGAAAGGAAAAGAAACATGAATGCAAGAAATCTCCAGTGGTGACCAAGTAAACAATCTTGGCTGATGATACAAGTTAACAACGAGATTGGTTGATATGTTTTCATGTGACACACGTGTAGTCAGTCGGCTGTTGAAACCCTGGTAAATCTAAACCCAAGGGGTCCCATAACATCAGCCTTTGATTTCAGTGTCAATGAAGTTCCAACAACCAACCAATGACATGATATTAGGCACTAGATCACTATAAATATCAAGTAAAATATTAAAGTTACCTGGATAATTGTAAGACCAGACATATTTACAGTCTGTCTGAGCACCAACAAGGGAGACCAGGAAAGCACAGGATGAAGAAGATTTAGCTATTTTTGGTCCATGGCTGAGACAGTAATCCATAGCCCGGTTCTTGGCATTCCACACACATATGGCTCCTTTGCTCTGACCTAGCCAAATTTCACTCCTGAGGACACAGCATTAAATATTAGATCTGCTATGATATCATAATTGTGGGAAATTTTGAACCTCTCATGAACTATTTGAAAACATATGTAAATTTCAGTGGTCTAGAGGCATGGTGCTCGCCTCTCATGCCAAAGGTACCAGGTTCAAATCCCAGTCGCTGCAAGCATGTAGGAATTTTGGGATTTTTTTCTTATTTTCCTGCCCCTGATCCTATGGTAAGTAGGGTCGAGCACCTAGTCTTCTCAGGTAAGAACAAAAAATTCGGAGGGCTCGTATGCATGTTAAAGATACCTTGGCAGTTGGAAATTGAGAAGAGCAGGCTGAACAGGCCGCTGCCCGGGCAAAATTAAATAAAAGATGTATCCCTACACCCATCACCCCCAAAAAAACACCGACCGGAACTGCACTGTGGTGACGACGTGTCTACAGACACTAAAGCAAATTTCCCAAACAGGATTAAAGAAGTATACAAAATACAAAAAAAAATACAAAAATAAATATGTTCACTCACCATAAAAATGTCTATTTCTGGGCATTCTCCTGAATAAAGTTTAGAAAGTCAGAAAGTGGGCAGAAAGATGGAAGACGAGTGAAACACAATATTGTTTTACCCAATACTAGTTTCATATTTATCATATCTGAGCAACTGATGCAGTAAACTCAGACAAATACAGTATATCAAGGAAGTTTCCAGAACAAATCTATTAACTTAATCCTGATGTCAGAGGCTATGAAAAGGTACTCAATTTTCAGCAAAAGTTGATAACTGGCTAATTACCGTTCCCTTGTACTGATAAACAATGAACAGAAGCATTTTTCTCCCTCGTACACAACGGCAGGTCTTTCGTCTCTTAATGGCCCTCGCAGAGGTTGATCACAAGCATAGATAACACCATCTGCTGCCACGACAAGGACACAACGACGCTGCGGGTCAGGATGGAGAGCCAGGACACAACTGTTGCTTGAAGTGGGCAGCTGTAACTGATGCACCAGGCCCAAATTTTCACTACTGCAGGATAAATGGGAAAATGTGAACTATTAGAGGAAAATTCTTACCAGCAAGAGAAATTTCATCATCATCATCATCATTGCCTTTCTCACCCTGGATCAGGGTATAGGCCACCAACAAACACCTTCCATCCCTCTCTATCATGGGCCAGCCTCTTTACATTATTCCAAGTCTTTCCGCTTCGTTGCACATCATTTTCTCTGGCTCTTCTCCACGTTCCGCGCGGCCTTCCTCTTGATCTCTTGCCCTGGGGATTCCAGTCCAATACCTTCTTCGTGATGCTGTTTCCTGGCCTCCTGAGAGTGTGGCCGATCCATCTCCATCGCCTCCTACCAATTTCCTCTCTGACTGGGTTCTGTCTTGTTCTTTTCCATACAATTTCATTGCTGACCTTGTCTGTCCATCTGATCTTAAGTAGCTTCCTCAAACATCTGTTGATGAAAACTTGGATTCTCTTTATGCAGGCCTGGGACGCATTCCAAGTCTCACATCCATACAACAGGACTGACTTCACGTTCGAGTTGAATATCCTCAGCTTTGTTTTTAGAGATATATCCTTGGTTCTCCAAATCTTGCTTAAGGACGTGAAAGCTGCCTGTGCCTTTCCAATTCGTGCTTTGACTTCTGCCTCTGTTCCTCCCTTATTGTCAATGATAGTACCAAGATAGCAGAAGGACTCTACATCTTCCAGTGGTTGATCTCCTACTGTGACTTGTTCGCTTAGGGGTGCAACAATTTTTAGGACCTTCGACTTCGCGGGATGTATCCTCAATCCAATAGATTCTGAAATTTTGTTTAGAGCTGTAGTCTTTGCTTGCATCTGGTCGTGTGTGTGCGACAATAGTGCCAAGTCATCTGCAAAATCTAGATCGTCCAGCTGTGTCCATGGGGTCCATTGTATGCCATTTCTTCCTCCACTGGTGGTTTCTTTCATAAGCCAATCAATCACCAGGATAAACAGAAATGGGGACAGCAAACAACCCTGCCTAACACCAGTCTTGATATCAAAGCTGTCAGTAAGCTCACCATCATGTACGACTCTGCAACTTGTCCCCTCGTACATGCTCTTGATAAGATTCACCATCTTCTCTGGGATTCCATAATGTCTCAATATTCTCCACAGTGTTTCTCTATCGATGCTATCAAAGGCCTTCTCGTAGTCAAGGAAGTTCACTATCAGTTGGGAGTTCCACTCTAGCGACTGCTCTACTATGATTCTCAGCGTGGCGATCTGGTCGGTGGTTGATCGATTACTCCTGAAACCAGCTTGCTCCTCGCGAAGTTTTTGGTCTGTTGCATTCTGTATTCGCTTGAGAATAATCCGATTGAAAACCTTTCCTGGGATGGAGAGAAGTGTGATTCCTCTGTAGTTACTACAATTGCTGAGGTCCCCTTTTTTTGGGAGCTTCACGAGGTGTCCTTCCTTCCAGTCCTTTGGAAACTTGCCTCCGATCCAAATCCTCGAGAATAGTGAGTGCAGACCCTCTGCAGCCCCAGCAGCATCTGCCTTCAGCGCCTCTGGTGGGATCTGGTCTGGTCCAGCTGCCTTCCCTCGATTTAACTGCTTTATGGCATCATTAATCTCTGCTTTAGTCGGAGGGTCGCAACTGATCGGTAAATCATTTCTTGCGGGTAGAATGTCGGGTGGGTTGCTTGGTGGAGGTCTGTTCAAGAGGCTGTTAAAATGTTCTATCCATCTTTTTGCCTGAGCTTCCTTTCCAAAAATAGCCTTCCTGTTGTAATCCTTGACAGGAACTTCAGGTTTTCCATATTTTCCAGCAAGAGTCTTTGTAGTCTGGTAGAGGATCCTCATGTGTCCTCCTGTTGCTGCCTTCTCTGCTTTCTCTGCTAACATTCCTATGAACTCCTCTTTGTCTTTTTTAATTGATTTTTTGACCTCTTTAGCTGATGCTCGGTACTCTTCCTGGTTACCAACTCTTGAGCTTCTTGTACGACTTGCATTTACCCGTTCTTTTAGGTCTCTTCTTATCCTTATCAAGTCCAGTGATTTTTGACTGATCCATTCCTTGTGTTCCACTTTCTTTTCCCCAATAACATCCTGACATGTCGATGTAAATACTCCTTTTACCTTAGCCCAGTGAGTCTCCAAATCTACTGTCTCTTCGAGGTCAACAAGGGGTTTGAATCTATTCCTCAGTGTCAACTGGAACTCTTCCTTCTTGTCTCCATCCACAAGGCTCACTTGAAACTTTCTCCTCTTTGTTCCTGCTCTGGTACCTTGTTTCTTGAGGCGGAGTTTGAGTCTTGCCAGCAGCATGTGATGGTCAGATCCAACATCTGCTCCTCTCTGTACTATGACATCCTCTAGTGAGCGTCTGAATCGTCGGGTGATGCAAAAGTGGTCAATCTGATTTTCAGTTACTCCATCCGGTGAAATCCAAGTGGCCTTATGGATCCTCTTGTGTGGGAATACTGAACCTCCAATCACATAGCTGTTAAATGCGCAGAAACTTGCAAACCGCTCTCCATTCTCATTCATTTGTCCTAAACCATTGCACCCCATAATGTCCTCATACCCTGTATTGTCCTGTCCTATCTTGGCATTGGCGTCTCCCATTATAATGTTCACATCTTTTCTTGGCAATGTGTCAACTATTTCCTGAAGCTGGTTGTAGAAGTCGTCCTTGTCCTCATCGGTTGCTTCATTTGTTGGGGCGTATATCTGCACAATGTTCATGTTGATGTTCTTGTTCTTAGTAGTAAATGATGCCAATATAATTCTCCTTCCATAGGGTTCCCATCCCCTCAGTGACCTCTGGGCGTGCTTGCTCAAGATGATCGCTACTCCTTCTGTATGCTTTTTGTCCTCCCTTCCAGAATACAAAATCTTTTCCCCAGTATTAAGTTGTTTCAGTCCGGACTGTATCCAGCGGGTCTCGCTAACTCCAAGTATGTGCAGTCTGTATCGCCTCATCTCCATTGTAACCTGGGCACTCTTTCCTGCTTCATACATGGAGCGGACATTCCACGACGCAATCCGGAGTGACTTGCTTGATGAAGGAGCAGTCGGGCCAGTGGCGTCCTTTCGGCTTTGTCCATTGTCCTTCATTGAATCTACAGGTGCAGATGCTCCCCCTTCTCCCAAGATAAAAGACTGATTTGAAGTATTTGCTTGTGTTTCTGTAACTGGTTTATTTTTACAGGGTGGGTAGTTGGCCCACCGCCAACTGGCTCTTCTCGGGAGACCAGGACCTTTGCACCTTTAGTCGCCTCTTACGACACGCAGTATCACGTCAGATGTATTCTCTGCTGTCCCTCTTCTACAAGAGAGCCCCGCATCTGCACGGGCGAAGAGAAATTTGGTGGCTAGTAAATGTCAGAAAACTTAATCCTTAAAAAATTGTTGATCATCTGTTGGATATTTTATGACCAAGGCACAGTTCAAGCTCAGTCCACACTGGGAATAGAGGTCAGGCACCAAAACACTTGTTAGACCTAGGTTCTCTCCCTCTGATGAATTTCTAAGTTTGACTCTCCCAAATGTTTCTTTTTTAATTGTTTGTTTCAATGTTATTTAATATTTAATGAGATGTTCAGATAAGGAGGGTAATGGTAAAAAAAAAAAAGAAGGAAAATTGGGCAACTTGTACTGAGGATTTTTACTGACATCTAATGCGATTGTTAGGCATCGGGAAATTCAATACTCACTGAAACATTTGAATAAGGCCCTGGTTATCTGCACACCAAACCAGACTGTCGTACACACACATAGCCACTACTGGTGATCCTGACAGATTCAAGCTCTGAAAGACAGGGTAAGCACTTTTGTGCGTTTATACTATTTAAAAATCATATTATTAGAAATGTTATTAACTCTTATCTCTCACTGATCTCATTACGATACCACTAAAATTCATCACTGATGGAGTGGCATTTTACATCCCATGTATAAGCTGAATTAAAAACTCTGCAGCTATACAAATGTGCTTTTCTGAGCTTTGTAAATATAAATACACCTTAAAATGGCATAATTTTTCATGATATGAGAGAAATACCAATGTGTTATACACATTCATATAGATTTGCAAGAACTGTGCCAAGCACAAAGTTTTCCATGTACAACACACAAGAAATCTAAAAGTTATTGACAAATCTATGTAGGATACACAGCTGCAAATAGAAATGAACAGATAAAAAGTGATTGTAAATCGACAAAAAAAGTAACTCTTTGATTAATGAACATAAAATGAATGTAATAAACATGCCAATGTAGTACTGTCATTTGCTTTATTACCAGCTCAGCATCTAAATTAAAATAGCGTGCCACTCAAAAAATGTTCAATGGCAGTAAAATTGAGTCACCTTGCAACCTTCTACCCTTCTGGAAGTGTTGAAGCTTAAAATCTCTATCCTGTGGTTGTCATGGAAACCGCAACTGAGCCAGATCTGGGACATTTCAGGCATCTGACTACTTAAGCTGATTCCTGAGTGTCCATCTGATGATGCTGAACTACCAATCGCAGAGCCTGACCCACCTGCAAAGGTCAAAGATCACATTTAGTAAAGTGCACAGAAACAGATAAACTTACTCCTTCTTGTATTCCTAGAGTAAACTAAAGGTATATGAAAAAACTGAAAAAAGTATCTCTAATTTTTTTCTACTATGAAGATCTTGAACAATAACTTCAGCTAGTGGTTAAAGAACCTGCCTGAACTTCACAAGTGGAAGATGGTTGAACCGTCATCAACAAAATTATAAAACTACATCAATAAAATCTACATATACCTTTTTAAATCACTATATCAGTTGGTTTGTTTCACTTGAGATCACAGGACTTATGCTCCTGCGAAATTTTGAATTTGATTTTGTCTCTCATTGGAAGTTCCCCTAAGGGTTTCAATTCTCCTTTTTGGATTAAGGCCAATCTTTGCTAGTACCAATGCTCTACCTCTGTGCCAAGAAAAACCCCAAACCTTTGCAAGTATGCTTGCCCACTCTCCATGCACTGGTGGGTGGGGATGCTATACAGACAACACCACAATTTTTTGGTGACGAAAGTGAAACAACCAATTCAAGAAATATTATAAAAACCACAGAAAATCTGTGGGGTCGCAGCAAGACTTCAAGCAAAGATAAAATATGGCAAAAACAAAAAGTTGTATGTAGCAAAGCCTCGCATAAGAAATAATACAGAAACGATACAATAGAACGCAAAGGAAAAGGGAAGACAAATCGAGTTTACAATATAATTACCTTTATCGAGAAAAAAAGAAGAGTTCAAGAAAGAATAGGGTTCACAGACCGAGTCTCCAGGACCCAGGAGACAAAGAGTAACTTAACACAAAGGTAAAACTTGCAACAACTGACAGGTTCCATGAATCATCACTGGCCAAAACTTACCATTGACATATTCTGATGGAGACACTGCAGTACCACAATACACAGCCACATCTGGACCTAATGTGACGACATCTTGGAGGTGACAAAACTGTGGTGAGGTTGCCACTCCTATGATTCCCTCCATGCTCGGGCGCTCCTCCGGTTCCTGAGACCAGCAGAGGGCCATCAGATCCAGCATGTACGTAGGAATACGCTCAGCTTCCTGCAGGGTTTGAGAATTTGTTTGAGTTTGGAGAAAGCATGTCAACATGATACCTGCCACCCTGTACTAGGAAGACGCAAGACGACAGACAGAATATCACAGAATGATAGGACAGAAGGAGACCCTACTGGAAGTGCCCACCAACCACCCACTTAGGTTTGAGAACAATAAAGTACAATTTCTGCAAGATGATGAGGAGAAAATTCTAACCGTTTTAAAGATAATAAAATCACATTGGTTGGGTAAAATATCTTCCATGTTGAAATTTAACCCTTAAGCATCTATTCTGCACTTAACCCTCGTCCAACGATGAGTGATCCCGTCCACATAACGCCCTGTGCGGGGATAGCCAGCCGCCAGTCAGCAGATCGTTTGCGTGTTGCCGATAACTTCGGTGGTCTTCAGGACGCAATAACAATAGTGGTGGATAAATCGTAAGTGACCCCTATGATATTTGGATAAAGTACTTGTGATGATATGCAGTAGGTTTTATTGTGAACTGGAAGGCCCCAAATCAAGAATTTTCTGCATTTACCTGCCGTTTAACACACGTTTTATCATTTTCCCAAGACCTCTGCTCTTTTTCTGTCCCTAAGTCAGGCCATTCAGGTGAACAAATTATTTTTTAAGCCATTTCGCTTAATTTATTAACCACATGTATCGTGGCATTGCCTTCTCTCTCCTCAGCTATGTAAAGCTTCCACTTACTATAATGTTAGTTTTAGCGAGAGATTTGATTTCCAGTTCCAGGTCGTAGAGCACATACATGTACTGAAAAGTGGTTTAATCAAAGAAACGCAATATCTCTCTAATTACCACATCAAATAAAGACAACGACCAACAACAAAGTCGGTCATTTTCTCCCAGTTTTCCCTGATGAAAAACCTACTGACAGACGCCCTTATGCAGCATGCCCTAATATTACATCGGAATTCATAATTACAGATGTAGAATGGCATCTCAAATACGCACATGGCCCCTTTCTTCTCATTTCACATGTAGACGACAACCATCATCAACGTAAAAGTTTCCCCAAGATTTTTCCCAGTTCAAACTTCAGACCGTCAGTACTATTACAAAAGTATGACGAATAGTTGCGAATAGTTGCATCGTAATAAACATAATCGAACGATACCATTTTGTCAGATATAGTAGGGGTGTCAGGATAGATAAACACGCGAAAATAGTGTGGAAAAAAAAAAAAGTGAAAAAAACCCGACAGTCTTGGCAACTGAATAAACAAAGCGCGAGGCGCACCGTTGCTATACAAAAATGTGGCCTCCCCCAGGACCCGCGGTTAAGCGTGTCAGACAAAATAATGGCCTCCCGTGCCTAGCGTGTTGCGCAGGGAGGCCAATATAGTGGCCTCCTGCAGGACTAGGGTTAAAGTTTACAACGCCTCTGTCTGTGTACAGATTGCTTTAAATTAGCCTGTTACCTGTCAGATGTGACTGACAGTGAGAAAATCAATTACTCTTAGGTTGTTCACCCGAACTTTTATCACCAAAGATGAACAAACAACTTTTTTTTAAACATACCTTTTTGTTATATTGTGTCAATATAACAGCATGTTCACAAGGCCTCAAGCACACCATATTTAACGACACATGAAATCAAAACAAACTCTGTGTTTTATGATACAGTCTGTTTGTGCATTTATGTGGTACACAGTTATGCTTGGGCATACCTGAAAATTATGCCAAACTACTGTCATTCAGCATGAATAAAAATGAACAAATGAGAGGCAAGTATTTCACTGAGCATTTTCCTTCTGGTACACCTGAGCACTGATGATTCTATTCCAATGACTTTACTCAGTGCTGATGTGAATTTTTTTTTCCCACCTCACCTGTACAGTCAAAGATGGTCTTTCTCCTTGACAGACCAAGTTGTTGGGGTTGTTCATATTGGCAAAAGGTGCACGACACGTCAAAACTTCAAACAGAAACATCCCAAATGAAAACACATCAACCTGGGAAAGACATTAAACCAGTTTACAGCATTGTCAGCTGGTCATTTATAATAGAATCAAGGCTAAGGAACCATGGCATTTTGCATTATAAGCTGCAGCTGAATAATGAACATAACCCAGAATATTCTCTATCTGGCTTTGTAAGTAGACTATGGGCCTCTCCTGAGCTAAATTGATGGCTTTCAATTTTAAATGAGTATGCTGGAAGTTTTTCTGCAGTCAAGAAATTTTGGATTCACACAGCTTACAGATAATACCTTTAGTGAAATGAGGAAAATTGCATTTCTAACTGCCATTGTGGTATAAACAAATAAGTTACTTCCACCATCTAGGAAGCTCTGTCAGGGAATCAATGCTATTTTGGACTTCTGATGATCTATAACAGTGTGAGTATTTGTAAAAAAAAAATAATCTAACATTCACTTATGAAGTGCTTACAGAATACAGAATGAACGTAATAAGGTGAAGACAATCCCTTAATCTGTATCAGTGAACATACTGAAGTGAAGACAATCACTCAATCTGTACCAAGGAACGCAATGAAGTGAAGACAATCACTCAATCTGTACCAAGGAACACAATGAAGTGAAGACAATCACTCAATCTGTACCAAGGAACACAATGAAGTGAAGACAATCACTCAATCTGTACCAAGGAACGCAATGAAGTGAAGACAATCACTCAATCTGTACCAATGAACACAATGAAGTGAAGACAATCACTCAATCTGTACCTTGTCAGTGTAGGTGCCTTTGCCGGCATGCTGGAGAATCTCAGGTGCAATGAAAGGTGCCGTTCCCCCGAACCCTCTGGTACCTGTGGGCAGAACCTCCCGACTTATCCCATAATCTGCTAGTTTCACCTCCACCGAGTGTCTAGGATGGGCATCAGCTGATCAAATAGGCAAAAATCATCTCTTACCTTCAGTTTCACATCACAGGTTATTTCAATTTACACATGGAAATAACAACTGAAATTTTTCTGACAAAATTGCAAGCACATAACAGCTTTGCTCAATGGTTCCAGCATCTCGACTCATACAGGGCACTGTTTCTGGAGATCAAAATATTTGCCTACCTTGCGTATCTCACTGTTATCACATGGGATTCTTTCAATTTATCATTATTTCATTTTTCAAGCATTATAATGATCGTCAGATTAATTTCTTCAGTTCTGAGCAAAGCATAAATAACCAATACAATTTCATGTATGACATACTGCATTGTTGTCATTCATAGCTCTCTTCAGTGCCAGTTGAGTAATAGGAAAGAAATGAGACAGATGCACACAAGCGATTATTCCAGGTTAATTGTTTTAATACATGCTCAAACTGAGATGATTAGTAGAGAGTAAAATGAAGACTTCACTTCTAACTTTCTTTTGTTTAATTTTTATAAGCAAATTTTAAAAAGAATTAATAAAAAGGATAAATTAAAAAAAAAAAACAGATGAAGCTCCCAGCATTATCCGGGATAAACCTGTGAACCCATATTTTACAGTCTTACAGATTCCATGCGCTCCAGAGCACTACGCACTCATTTCTGATAGGGAAATTGTGCGCACGGAAGTGAACGCATATTAACATTGTTTTTGGTGCGATGGGCTTACTATGGGGAGCCAAAACAAAGATCATTGTAGTTTACATTTTTACAACTTTTTAAAAAAAATACCTGAAACTTGAATCAACGCAATCAGTCGATACAATAGTGATTGGACTGGATTAGTTGACACTTAAGAAAATTAAGTTTATAATTTTTTAAACTGTCATTTAGGCTGTAGAGTCGAGCAAAAAAAGGGGCAAAATTGGACCACAATGAATTACTCCCGCCACTATTTTTTTAAAAATAAGATTCTTTTTGAAATCCCCAAAACATACAGATATACTGGTTCAATGTTTAATAAACTCCTCCACCCCATTTAGAAAAAAAAAAAAATTGTCGATTTGGGGCGTTTTCTGGCAAACAATAGGCACTTTTCATAGCAATTTGTTGTACAACTTGGGAGAAAGATGCCAGCAGGAAAGGCCAGCACAGTTTATCTGTCAAATGAATCTTGAATCTGAAGGACAAATAGGAAATTCTAATGTAAACAACATCTGCTTTAACTCTTTCCCTACCACACATTCTGGGCAGTATTCCACGGTTGGACCAAGCTATACATGAGCCACCATTTTGTTCCCTCAATAGACAACCAAAAAATATGAAATTGTGTGAAAATGAATGTAGATTCAAAATATGAAAGTTTGGATGTACAATAGTGAATTGTATTTACAAAAATTGTGTTTCGCAAACACTGGACTGGAGTTGAACATGAATTTCATGAGCCGCATTTTGCGGCTCGCGGTATAGGAATCGGGATTTCGCTTGAGCCGCAAAATGCGGCTCGCGGTAAGGAAAGAGTTAAAGACACCCAAAATATGCAACAATTGTGCTCCAAATACCTGATATTGGTAATTCCCACACTAAGACATTTTCTGACTTCAAGTCTCTGTAGATGATGTTTCGTGAATGCAGATATGAACAAGCTTTGGAAACCTGGGGAACAAAATAAATAGAGTCTGGAAGATTTTGCAAAATTACCAGCAAAATTTACTTTCTGATACACAATGTATATACAAAAGAAACTGAAAAACTCACAGTCGCACTGTCTTGGAAACAAAATGATTTATTTTCACACTATAGTATAAATGACATTCATTCTTTAGGATCAAAAGGAAAAAAACATGTTTGGGTGGTAAAACATGCTTTGCAGTTTTAATCTTTCCTAATCGGCTTCATAAACTTTTAAAATTCGGTAGTTGTCCTTAGTTACATATAAAAGAAACCTTTATCTACAATCTGACATTTTCACATTTCACAGCTCAGATGACTCTCAAATGTATTCAATGACCAAAGCCAACCTAAAGACATTTTCCTCATCTGGACCATGCCCTCCCTGACACTGGGCACCTAAACTTTCAGAAATCTGATCTCTTTCAAAATTCTTTCCACGAATTCTCTGAATTTTTCTCTTTGGCTTGTGTCCAACTCCCTTCATGAACTGAAAACCCAGCCAGCTTTCCTACATCAATCCAGCATAGATTACTGTAGAGTAGTAGGATTTCTGTATTGGTAGATTCCCTGCATAAAACCAACATCAGTGTGATGTCAAACCCAGCGGATCTATGTGGAACAATGTCATTCGTATAAGCAAACTTGACGTCAATTCTACGCATTGGATTTCTGTAGGATTGCTGGCAAGCACCTACTAGCAGGGTAAAAGATGGTGTTGGAGTCAAATACATAAGTAAACTTTCTCTCTGTTTCTTAAAAATGGTTATTTCAACCCTGATGTTCTCTACCCTGGTCAAGACAGAACAAAGATTATTTATGTTATACAAATAAGAATCAGTTGCAAAAACATGAGACAAGAACTCTGAAACAACCAGAAAACCCAGAAATATGGTTTTTACTTAGCTTCATTTAAAAACATGTAGCCTGCGATAGATGAATAAATTAAATAGTTACAGGTTTGTATTATGCTCAGAACAGACAATTTTCAAAGTTGAGCTCTACCTTTTCCATACTGCATTTCATAGTCTAACATTGGTAACTTTTCATAACCATGTTTTGTTAAAAAAAAAAAAAATGTATTTTCACTGATGTCATCTCCCAGAGGTTTAGCGGCACTTTCCAGTGCTGCACTGAATTATTTCAGGTATAAAATCAAGCAAATGAAGATGCCAAGAGGAGCATACATTTTTGACAGAGGGTTATTTAGTCTGTGAAGAATAATTTCAATACAGACATATCCCTTACCTGAATAACAATCTGCTTGATGACAAACAAGGGCAGATAACTCCCACTGTTCTGGAGTTCATTCAGTTTGGTGTTCAATGCACCTTGCGGAGCTAACATAAGTACCAGACTCAGTGGTTGCAAACACAGTGCAATGAGTGGAACAATGTGAGGGTGGTCTAGCTGGCTCAGGATAGACACCTCTTGTCTGGCTGTAAGGTAAGCTGAGCAGGCATGGTCCAGATGACCCTGGAATCTCTGGCATCAAATAGAAGACAATTTCTACATGTAAAATGTTTATAAACTAAAACCCTTCTTGAGAAAGGTGCCACAGAGTGGCGTCCATCCCCGCAGCACAAACTGATTTTCAGTGCTAAGTCTGGTTGCCACTCTAAAAGTCCACACTGGGACTATCGCATCCACATATAGCTGCACAGCCACAACCTTATCGAGACCCCCCCCCCCCCCACGAGTCTACCACCATTCTAAAACCTTCCCCTTTCATATGCTGAAGATCTCTATATATTGATTTCTGTTATGCAGCTCACGGTACACTATATAATGGGGAATATTACAACACTATATTAATTTCCATTCCAGTGTACTGTGGGGAGTATTACTTCACTGAATATAAAACACTGCTAGTTTGGTTATGCATTCAACATTCTCATTTTCAGTCTCCACAGCAGAACATTTCTAGATTTTGTTTTTGCAACAGATAAATCACACTGCTTTATAAAATCCCAGAATTGTTTGAATACTCTTACTGTCCCAACAGGAAAATGAAAAATCCTTCCTCTATTCCAGTGATAATATATTCCTCAATGATTTAATATAGAAGTTCAGACATGCAACAACCATTCTAGTAAGGCTAGTTCATTCTTGTCTGTCTGTTCTGTATTTCTCAATCTCTTTGTAAATGAGAGTGAATCACTTACCTCTTTCATTTCCTTTTTATCATGTACCTGCTTGAACAATATCTTAATGGCCACCTTTTCGGGGGGACAATTGTCCTGAAATGAAAAACCAAGCACTTGCATTCACTGAAATCATTCATTTCCCATTGGCCATTGGCCTAAGGAGAAACTGAAGAAGAGGAAGGAAAAGATTCAGGAGAAAAAGAAGAAGAGGAAGGAAAAGATTCAGGAGAAAAAGAAGAGGAGGAAGGAAAAGATTCAGGAGAAAAAGAAGAAGAGGAAGGAAAAGATTCAGGAGAAAAAGAAGAGGAGGAAGGAAAAGATTCAGGAGAAAAAGAAGAAGAGGAAGGAAAAGATTCAGGAGAAAAAGAAGAGGAGGAAGGAAACGATTCAGGAGAAAAAGAAGAGGAGGAAGGAAAAGATTCAGGAGAAATAGAAGAGGAGGAAGGAAAAGATTCAGGAGAAAAAGAAAAGGAGGAAGGAAAAGATTCAGGAGAAAAAGAAGAAGAGGAAGGAAAAGATTCAGGAGAAAAAGAAGAGGAGGAAGGAAAAGATTCAGGAGAAAAAGAAGAAGAGGAAGGAAAAGATTCAGGAGAAAAAGATGAAGAGGAAGGAAAAGATTCAGGAGAAAAAGAAAAGGAGGAAGGAAAAGATTTAGGAGAAAAAGAAGAGGAGGAAGGAAAAGATTCAGGAGAAAAAGAAGAAGAGGAAGGAAAAGATTCAGGAGAAAAAGAAGAGGAGGAAGGAAAAGATTCAGGAGAAAAAGAAGAAGAGGAAGGAAAAGATTCAGGAGAAAAAGATGAAGAGGAAGGAAAAGATTCAGGAGAAAAAGAAGAGGAGGAAGGAAACGATTCAGGAGAAAAAGAAGAGGAGGAAGGAAAAGATTTAGGAGAAAAAGAAGAGGAGGAAGGAAAAGATTCAGGAGAAAAAGATGAAGAGGAAGAGAAAGACCTGGCAGAAGAAAGGCAAGAAACAAGAGCAAACAGAAGAAACAAAAGAAAAGACAAATGAAAACAAGAAAAGCGAGGTGTAAATACTAACAGCAATGATCTTCCTAAAACAGACCTCAATCCCACTGGCCATTGAAAGTAAAGATAAAGTTTTTGCCCAAATAAACTTTCTGCATAAAAAAATTCCTTAGGTGGCAATGTTCACGATTCAAAGTTCAACATGCATTGCTAAGATAAATTCATTTCATCATTTCTTAAATGAATGAGTTAAAAAATAAGCTAGGAAAAAAGAAAGAAAAACTAGCTTCATATAATTCTAAGAAAGATATCTTCAAACTAAGACATTTATAATGATATCATATGCACATCTGAAGTTCAGACAGCTTAATTCAGCCAAATACACTCATAATAAAGATTTATTAATTGGCAAAACACTTTTCTCTTATCAGGACAGACAGGAGAACTGTAGAAGAAAGTAATGAAACCACACAGCACAGCAGACTGATAAATTTACCTTTCTGTACAGCCATCCTTCATGAACTTCACCAAAGTTACCTTTGCCAAGACAAGGTCCAATGTCCAGCTGACTTGGTGAGGAAAGCATCAGACTCTGTGACTGGTCTTGGAAAGCCTAGTTAAAGCCACAAGAATATCAACATGTTAAAGAAGAATAGTAATTTAATGGCTTCACTATTGCTACCTAAGCAAGCGACACCCACAGGAAAAAAAACAGCATTTTGTGGCTAGTACCAATGACTTGTCAATAATTCATGTATTCCTTGTCATGGAATCTCACATCGTGACTCTTCAAACATTCACTGCTGTTATTTATATCATTTCTTTCTGAGGTTTAGTCAATCACAATGTTTTAAAGGTGTGCAAAGAAGTGACCTTCCTACAGACTGGAGACCCTCAAGATTTGCATATCTAGCATTAAAAACTCGCATGGAAACCTTCTTGGCTAAGCCTTCAAAGGGTGAAAATGATGGCTATCATTCAGGACAGTGAGAAGGACAAGAGGACGGAGAGCTGCCCTGCAGTATTCATCACTCTGCACAATAAAGTCTTTGCAAAAGACAGCACAGTTATAAAGGTGCTTAAATGGAAAGCCGAATATCCATCCTTCCTCATGAATAAACGGGCAAAGAATTTTTCAGACCCACAAAGAATAATATTCCAGGCAAATAAATCTATAATTTTAAAATGTGACACGATGTCATGGTCAGTCTAGAAGCTATAAGGTATAAAATTACACCCATTTCTCCCATTCTCTGACAGTTGGGGGACATGCTGGTCTAGAGGCAAGGTGCTTGCCTCTCATGCCGCAGGTACCGGGTTCGATTCCCAGTGGGTGCAGGCATGCTGGAATTTTGAGGGAAAATTCGTGTCCCTGATCCTATGGTAGGTAGGATCAAGCACCTAGTCTTCTTGGATGAGAATAAAAAACTCAGAGGGCCCTTGTGCACGTTGCGCACCTTAAAGATACCTTGACAGTTGGAAATATGAGAAGAGCATGTCTAACAAGGCCACTGCCCCATGCAAAATTTAAAAAAACAAAACAACCCTACCACAAAACATACAAAAAACATTAACAAGAAAAGTGAGGTGAAAATGTCAACAGACCTAACAAATAAAGACCTAACACCATTTCTCCCATTCTTATAGTAACATTTCCCAAATCAGGTACTATGTCAGGGTAACTTACAACATCTGGAGCTATGAACATCTGGTGTGTCATACCATCTCGACCCAACAAAAAGTCTGGGGAAACAGAGCCGTGGTAGGGACAGACAGTGTCCACATCCTCCAAAACATCTAGCATGCAACGCTCGACCAACCAGGAGAAAATCACATCTTCCCCATCAGGACTGCCTCGATTGTAGATAAATGCTTGACCTTCAGTCAAAGTCCTGATGAAACAAAGTTCAATTCTCTGTCATATATAAATGTTAGTTTAAATTCAGATAAACGTCGTTTCAATTCCTATGACAAATCTTTTGATCCGTTTGCAAATTTCACATCAACTAACATAACAAACTGAAGAATTACGGCTTCCAAATGAGTTTCTGAACATGAAAACTGAAATAAGTAAAATGCCTTGTATATCCAAACCTCAACAGTTTTTATGCTTTCCTTGCAGTTCAATGACAGAGACTTTTCACAATTAGGTGTGAGGCAGACCAAGGCTGGTGTAGGCGCCAGACCGGTGGCTCACCACCCATAAATTTTGCTTCACTCTAGCACTGACTTCTGTCTCCTGCTGGCTCGAGGTATGAGCAGTGCCTACTCTGATAGTGTGGTGCAATATTCATGGGTGGCAAGCCACCGCTTAAGGGCCTACGCCAGCCTTGGTCTGTTTCGCCCCTAAGTGCTTCAGCAGGTGCAGTTGTCCCCACAGGTTAGAGTAATACTGTCAAGGTTGATGCCTTGAAAAAGCCAGACTGTGATGTGTGTCTTTAGTTAGGGACAACTACTATCGTTGAGGCACTTTCCCCCCAAAAAAGTCACTTGCAGGCATCAATCTAGACAACACTTCCTCAACCTCAACCCATGGGGAGAGAACTGTGCCTTCCAAAGCACTTCCTTAACTCATTGAAAACAGCTATGTCCCAACTAAGAATGCTGTCTTGAAAACAGTCAGATGGTCCAATCAGTCACTGACTATAATGCAAGCCATACAAATACACACTAAAAAACATTTCTGTCTTGAGTTTTACCTCTCCCAATGAAATACTGCAGCCACAACATGGTACAATCATTAGCATTTAGATCATAGGGGAGCATGAGCAATGGCATTGGAGTGTTGCAGAAACTCAGTGGAAGGACCAGCAACAGCTAAGTTACCAGTTCACAATGAGTTATTTGCTTGGGAATTTTGATTTTTTAAAATTTGTTTCAATTAGTTCATTCTTTTTAACCTCATGAAGGTTCTTAGTGAGTGAAAGTTTTTTTTTTTCTTCCATTTCTAATTGTCTTGATATTTATAGTATCCATTGTTTATTTATTGTTTGTTATTAGGCAGGGCTTTGCAATATAAAACCTTTTTCTTTTCTGGTCATACTTTAACTTCATCATTTACCTGGGTCTACCAGTGGCTTGCTCTGCTGGCTCTTGTCTTTGTTCCTCTGGACTCTCTACAGCTCCTGGTAAAGACATACTTCTCTCTCTTGTGTCTGGCACGCCTTCACTGACCACCACAGGCATGCACATGTCTGGAACATCTGGATTCAGAAAGAACCAGGCGTTATTGTCACCCTGGGACTTTCTCTGTCGAGTCACCTCCTTGTTCAAGCACTGCGGGCAGGGCACAATTCTGGTCACTAAATATCTCCCCTCACAGTTTTGTGTGAAACGGAGCTCTCCTAGATCTGGGTACCAGTCCTGAAAAGAGAAATTGTATGAAAACTGATACCTCCAAGTTTAATACTTTTGAAATTTTAACTGTAAACTGTGTAAGACTTTCGAAGCTTACACTTTTTGTGCTTTGGGCAGCAAATGGTGTCAAGCATCAACAAGCCATGAAATGTATTTAATGTTCATTTTAATCTTTACCAGCAATTTCTCCTTAAAGCAAAACCTTCAGAAAATGGTTTCTTTCATTCAAAAAAAAGAAAAAAATGAATTATAATCAGTTAAAGAATTTATATAAATATCCAAGGTTTTTATAACGTACAATTAACACATCAACGATGATGGATGAAAATAATGATTTCTTAACACAATTTCAAAACACAACAAAACAAAATTAAAAGATGTCTAATTTTTCATTCAGCTGTGAAAAGTTTTTAGCTTTTGACAAGAGATTTTTGTTTACCTTTCTTGAATTATCAAAAAATAACACTGGCGAAAGTAAAAGTGGATGAATGTACTGAAATCAGTGGTAACTCTGTAAGCTCTGGAAGATCATAGATGGATTACAAGACTGTATACTATCATTAGTATACTTTAAACACAACAAACCTGTAATAAATTGTCCACATGCTCAACAATTTTCACCAAAAGTTTTGTTGTGGCTACTTCCTCTCTGTATACTGTACTGGACGGCTTGGAAAAGTCTAAATTCTGAAAGAAAACCATTACATGAGATGAAAAGTGACCTAGCAATACATCTGATATATTTCATATTACTGGCTACCTTTCTTTCAGTTCTTACCATCAAGTAAACCACTGATCTAATATTCAATAACTTTAGTGTACCTAAAGCTACACAGCTGCAGAATCATTTTTATACTTTGTTTAATAATTTGAGTATTTGTAAATGACTGGCCCTGATCAAAGCATTCAATTCATTTTCAATACAAATCTCAGACAGAAGCATGTCACTGAAAGATTTGGTGAGATGATAGAATAATGGTCAAAGATTCATAACATACAAACTTGTATGTCAACTCCTATTGCATTAAAATCTCACCAATTCAATGTGTTCATTTAATGTTTCTAATCTTGACCTTACGGAAAGCATTTCTGTTAGGCTTGGCGGATCACATGCAAGTTAAGTTTGTCAAATGTGTGTTAAACATATGATGATAAGAATAGGGATGATACCTGTAGAGGGGGTCCATCTTTGCTTGCGACATGGAATTTCAAGGAGTCAGTGGGGAAAGTGATCTCCAGGATTTTACTGTTCACCACATCTATGTAAGACCACATACTGTCAATACTACACTTGATCTTGCACTGACTGTACATGGGATTCAGGAAAGAGAACATCACTGATAAACATGGTTAATTTTTGACACAGGAGATGGGATCTCAAGGATTTCACTATTTCAGAATGTCTGGACAGACCTACTACTCATTGCCATTATTGAACATATTATGCTCTGTCTATATGGGGATGTAGTATCAGTCATAAAATGTAGGAAATGGCACAATTTGAATGTCTGAGGGACAGACTATGATATAAGCTTGTAAACAATTCCTATGCAATTTCTTATTTAAAAAAAGATTTTTTAAAAATATTTGCATCCTGTCCAAAGTTATTTATGTTTATATCAAACAAAATGGTATAATGTTTCATGCTTTTTCTTCATTTTTGTCCAAACTCCTTCTTCAAGACATGATGTCCTTTTGTTCATTTTCTTAATTGTATTGCATATGGAATAATTCATATACATAATTATTTCTATCACTAACAGAAGACAAATGATCAACACATATGTTTGTTCTACATATTTATAGATTTGTTTTATCTATCAATGACTTTATTCTGCTAGACTGTTATTTTCTTTTATTTTCTTTCTGTTGACACTGGAAATCCAAACATTGAGGGCTAATTACCTGTAGTCACAAAAGTATGATGAAGTGGAGAAGAAAACTTCCCTGATCCTCAACATCTCAAAGCCAAGGTAGAACAGTTCAAATCCAGTTTGCCAACATCTCCACTCAGGATTGTGCTCAGCTAAGGATTTCACCTGACAGAAATTACAGAACAGAACAAGTAACTTTTTACTGCCAGATGTGTCATTAACAAATTCTGTACTGTAACATGAAACACAACAAAATTCAATCAGCTCATATCTACAATTGTATTAGAGAAAACATGAAATTTTCAATGCACCATCAAGAGAACTCACTTTTAAAGAGCCAATTTCTGGCCATGTGTTTCTCTTTTCTACTAACCCCTTCGTATTGTTTTGTCAACCTGATGTAAGCCTCTAACATAAATTCTACAGAAAGGCATTTGTCGGCATTTTGTATCTCAGCAATAATTTGAAAAATATGTTGGTTTCCTTCAGATTTCCCCACAAAATTTCCTGAAAAATACTAAATTTTATTTTACTCTTTTCCAATAAGTGTAAAATTTAAAGGTACAACTGACTGCTCACATGCTTCACTGAAAAAATGGTGCTTCAGATATGAAATGGTTGGACATTATTGGCATAAAACAAAAATTTGCACATACCTCGGGGCTTCGCATTATTAAGTCCCTTGGCAAGGGGAACAAGTCTTTTATTATTGGATAAAGTGTTGAATCTGCCAGTACACGAGTGATAAGGCGAGGCCAAAACCCACTGGGAAAGTAGGTCATGAAGTATAGACGACAACATGAGAAGATAGGATTGCTGGTTGGTTTAACTGCCAATAGGAGCAGCTTGTTTGTCTCTTTCAAATTCTGCAGAGTTATGGGCTCTTCCTCAGGCTGAAACACAAAATACCAACTCTCCAATAAAGATTTCCACAACACTAGACTTTTGACAGGGTTAACTTACAGTTCCTTACTGAATTATGAATCCAATCCCTATAATGTTCATCAAACTAGCCAATTACTTACCAGTCGTTCTTCTTTATACTTATAGTTATTCAATATTATCATGCCTCCTTAAATCACCTTACAGAAAAAAGGAATAAAGTGAACAGAAAATTATCCCAAGACTGTTACCAGACATCTAAGTTATGACAGTTATCATGAACATGTATAACGTAAAGTTCTGACAAAAATGAACATTCCCAAAACGTGTTTAGATATTAAAAAAAAAAAAAAAAGAAAGAAAGAAAGAAGACTTTCTTATGACTCTTTCACGTAATGTAATCTGTAAATATTGCCTAACAGAACTCACTAACACATTATGAATTTCATTACAAATAAGCCAACTGCACCTGAGTATGTCCAGTGTAAAACATAGAACTTCCAACATGGACAATATTTGGAGGACCCTCCACCAAGCGGCGGCCACTGCGATTTGAGCGTAGCGATTCTACACGTCTCTCTACAGTCGGTGTGTTTTCCGGTAGTCCCACGCTGGGCTCAGATGGTTTTCTCACAGGAATCTGCAGTAAACATAAATAATTTTCAGTAACAACCTATGTTAGTCAGTAACCCAAAACATATAAATGAAAAAGACTTAGACATGGATTCCCACGCCAAATGTGAGTTTGAATAAACCTGCCTAGGCCTCAGTTGGCCTTTCCTTTGTCTGATGTCATATTATCAAAACATTTTGATCTCTGAATTTTCTTATTATTATGCCGTGTTCTGCTTGTTGTCCGAAAAATTAAAATTCATAGAAAAATTAAACTTTTTTTTAAACATATGAATAAGGAGCTCTAAAGAATACATCATGTCTATGGAATGCCAAATTCCCAGTGGCAAGGAGTCGCAGCGCAGAGATAAAATTTTGTACACTTGTATGCTGTATTAACATGAATGGAAGGAGTAATAACATTTTCCATCATTGTCTTGCCTTAACATTTCTAACAATGAATTTCTCCCCCTACTTTATAATCTGGAGGCAATCGATTTGCAAGATGAGGATAAAACAAATGCATAGCTGCAAAAATGCCCCCAATAGCTGAGATATCATATTTTTGTGGACATTCATGATTCTTGTCAGCGCTAATACTCACCCTGACATCACTTTTTTTCCTTGCCATTTCAAGCAATTCTGTCTCTGTGGGCAGCAGTGAAGGCAACAGGAGATGTTCTTCATCAAACTGTAGAGCCACCTCAAACTTGTTGAGCAGATTAGTGATGTAAATCTTGATATGCTCAGGCTGGAAAGTGTTGGACTTGAACAAAAATTCCAAATTGACCATTCTCATCACACCTGTGAATTTGTTAAGAGAAATGCTTTAATCGCTACTAAAATTTTTAATGCAACTAAAGTTCAGTTCACAATACTGAAATCATTTTCATGTGAGTTATCATTTACTAAAGTGCATCTGTCATGTTATTTGATACCAGCAAAGTCAGAAAACCAGCTTCAAAAACTGTTGGTAGTAATTGAAAGTCAGTTTTCTATTAACATGTACAAACCTTTAAGCTATAAGATGGACATAAATGTCTTCAGATTGCGTCTCCTCGCCAAACACCTAATATGATGCATGCATTTACATACAAGGGCAGGTTTACAAAGACCAAACGTCAGTCACTTGCATGAATGACCACCTTTACCATACATAACAATCAAACCTTTTTTTCCTTTCCTTTATATACAACAAGGTACCAAAGACCAAGAATTTGCATATTTCTTTATTCGTCATTGTCTTCCTTCATCTCAACATTCAGTTTTTTATGTAACTCCCCTGGGCCTCCAAAAATACAGTTTTTTCCCCTTTTTTATGCTCCTTTATAATCTTGTGCTTAGCCAGTCCCATTGCATTCACAACTTACTGGTGCCCAGTCATTTATCATCATCATCATTGCCTTTCTCACCCTGGATCAGGGTATAGGCCACCAACAAACACTTTCCATCCCTCTCTATCATGGGCCAGTCTCTTTACATTATTCCAAGTCTTTCCGCTTCGTTGCACATCATTTTCTCTGGCTCTTCTCCACGTTCCGCGCGGCCTTCCTCTTGATCTCTTGCCCTGGGGATTCCAATCCAATACCTTCTTCGCGATGCTGTTTCCTGGCCTCCTGAGAGTGTGGCCGATCCATCTCCATCGCCTCCTACCAATTTCCTCTCTGACTGGGCTCTGTCTTGTTCTTTTCCAAACAATTTCATTGCTGACCTTGTCTGTCCATCTGATCTTAAGTAGCTTCCTCAAACATCTGTTGATGAAAACTTGGATTCTCTTTATGCAGGCCTGGGACGCATTCCAAGTCTCACATCCATACAACAGGACTGACTTCACGTTCGAGTTGAATATCCTCAGCTTTGTTTTTAGAGATATATCCTTGGTTCTCCAAATCTTGCTTAAGGATGTGAAAGCTGCCTGTGCCTTTCCAATTCGTGCTTTGACTTCTGCCTCTGTTCCTCCCTTATTGTCAATGATACTACCAAGATAGCAGAAGGACTCTACATCTTCCAGTGGTTGATCTCCTACTTTGACTTGTTCGCTTGGGGGTGCAACAATTTTTAGGACCTTCGACTTCGCAGGATGTATCCTCAATCCAATAGATTCTGAAATTTTGTTTAGAGCTGTAGTCTTTGCTTGCATCTGGTCGTGTGTGTGCGACAATAGTGCCAAGTCATCTGCAAAATCTAGATCGTCCAGCTGTGTCCATGGGGTCCATTGTATGCCATTTCTTCCTCCATTGGTGGTTTCTTTCATAAGCCAATCAATCACCAGAATAAACAGAAATGGGGACAGCAAACAACCCTGCCTAACACCAGTCTTGATATCAAAGCTGTCAGTAAGCTCACCATCGTGCACGACTCTGCAACTCGTCCCCTCGTACATGCTCTTGATAAGATTCACCATCTTCTCTGGGATTCCATAATGTCTCAATATTCTCCACAGCGTTTCTCTATCGATGCTATCAAAGGCCTTCTCGTAGTCAAGGAAGTTCACTATCAGTTGGGAGTTCCATTCTAGCGACTGCTCTACTATAATTCTCAGCGTGGCGATCTGGTCGGTGGTTGATCGATTACTCCTGAAACCAGCTTGCTCCTCACGAAGTTTTTGGTCTGTTGCATTCTGTATTCGCTTGAGAATAATCCGATTGAAAACCTTTCCTGGGATGGAGAGAAGTGTGATTCCTCTGTAGTTACTACAATTGCTGAGGTCCCCTTTTTTTGGAAGCTTCACGAGGTGTCCCTCCTTCCAGTCCTTTGGAAACTTGCCTCCGATCCAAATCCTCGAGAATAGTGAGTGCAGACCCTCTGCAGCCCCAGCAGCATCTGCCTTCAGCGCCTCTGGTGGGATCTGGTCTGGTCCAGCTGCCTTGCCTTGATTTAACTGCTTTATGGCATCATTAATCTCTGCTTTAGTCGGAGGGTCGCAACTGATCGGTAAATCATTTCTTGCGGGTAGAATGTCGGGTGGGTTGCTTGGTGGAGGTCTGTTCAAGAGGCTACTAAAATGTTCTATCCATCTTTTTGCCTGAGCTTCCTTTCCAAAAATAGCCTGCCTGTTGTAATCCTTGACAGGAACTTCCGGTTTTCCATATTTTCCAGTAAGAGTCTTTGTAGTCTGGTAGAGGATCCTCGTGTGTCCTCCTGTTGCTGCCTTCTCTGCTTTCTCTGCTAACATTCCTATGAACTCCTCTTTGTCTTTTTTAATTGATTTTTTGACCTCTTTAGCTGATGCTCGGTACTCTTCCTGGTTACCAACTCTTGAGCTTCTTGTACGACTTGCATTTACCTGTTCTTTTAGGTCTCTTCTTATCCTTATCAAGTCCAGTGATTTTTGACTGATCCATTCCTTGTGTTCCACTTTCTTTTCCCCAAGAACATCCTGACATGTCGATGTAAATACTCCTTTTACCTTAGCCCAGTGAGTCTCCAAATCTACTGTCTCTTCGAGGTCAACAAGGGGTTTGAATCTATTCCTCAGTGTCAGCTGAAACTCTTCCTTCTTGTCTCCATCCAGAAGGCTCACTTGAAACTTTCTCCTCTTTGTTCCTGCTCTGGTACCTTGTTTCTTGAGGCGGAGTTTGAGTCTTGCCAGCAGCATGTGATGGTCAGATCCAACATCAGCTCCTCTCTGTACTATGACATCCTCCAGTGAGCGTCTGAATCGTCGGGTGATGCAAAAGTGGTCAATCTGGTTTTCAGTTACTCCATCCGGTGAAATCCAAGTGGCCTTATGGATCCTCTTGTGTGGGAATACTGAACCTCCAATCACATAGCTGTTAAATGCGCAGAAACTTGCAAACCGCTCTCCATTCTCATTCATTTGTCCCAAACCATTGCGCCCCATAATGTCTTCATACCCTGTATTGTCCTGTCCTATCTTGGCATTGGCGTCTCCCATTATAATGTTCACATCTTTTCTTGGCAATGTGTCAACTATTTCCTGAAGCTGGTTGTAGAAATCGTCCTTGTCCTCATCGGTTGCTTCATTTGTTGGGGCGTATATCTGCACAATGTTCATGTTGATGTTCTTGTTCTTTGTAGTAAATGATGCCAATATAATTCTCCTTCCATAGGGTTCCCATCCCCTCAGTGACCTCTGGGCGTGCTTGCTCAAGATGATCGCTACCCCTTCTGTATGCTTTTTGTCCTCCCTTCCAGAATACAAAATCTTTTCCCCAGAATTAAGTTGTTTCAGTCCGGACTGTATCCAGCGGGTCTCGCTAACTCCAAGTATGTGCAGTCTGTATCGCCTCATCTCCGTTGTAACCTGGGCACTCTTTCCTGCTTCATACATGGAGCGGACATTCCACGACGCAATCCGGAGTGACTTGTTTGATGAAGGAGCAGTCGGGCCAGTGGAGTCCTTTCGGCTTTGTCCATTGTCCTTCATTGAATCTACAGGTGCAGATGCTCCCCCTTCTCCCAAGATAAAAGACTGATTTAAAGTATTTGCTTGTGTTTCTGTAACTGGTTTATTTTTACAGGGTGGGTAGTTGGCCCACCGCCAACTGGCTCTTCTCGGGGGACCAGGACCTTTGCACCTTTAGTCGCCTCTTACGACACGCAGTATCACGTCAGATGTATTCTTTGCTGTCCCTCTTCTGCAAGAGGGCCCCGCATCTGCACGGGCGCCAGTCATTTATAGTTATCATAAATTATTTAACAAATACTTGACTTGTTTATTATAATTTCAAAATTCCCACTAAAAAGACTGCAACAATGAAGATGAGGATACCTCTCTGAGCAAAGTTATTGATTTCTTTCACTGTGATGACCTTAGCCAACTGATCACACAACCACTGAGGGTCCAGGAAAAACAAATCTCGCAAGGGAAGATCATCATAGTGGAACAAAACTCCTGTGGAAGAAAATCAACATTTGTGAATGACCTTTCCGTATTCTGGCTGAAATTACTTGTAAACTAAATGCACATGGGCAAAATGAGGGGATAATAAGAAGGAAAGGCAACCCAGTCAGTGAAAGTGGTGACAAGCAAAGAATGTAAGATGTGCAAATTGCAAGTCAGTTACACTGAAAAGCAAAGTCACATTCTGTTGTGACACACTAGCACTTTAGCAAATTGTTGCAGTATATGCCTTTCAGAAATAACACAACTCTCTGAAAATAATTGCTAATGTTTGCTTTTCATCATGAATTTCATACTTTTCTCAATTTTTGAAAGTATGGCCCCTGTGTCTTTGTTCGCGATAATAGCTTCAAGATCTGACAAATTTTAAGGAAAATAGTCAAATCTCTGGGAACGTCAAAGAATATCACAAGGAAGATATTCTTCAAAAGAAATTTCTTTATGCAAAGTACTTTCAAACTCTCTTCCAGCTGTCCACACAAAGAATATGTCCCTACAGTGTTACTTACCATTCTCATGCAAGAATCTGGTGGCTTGTTCTAACTCTTCCACATCTCTGAATGTGACTCCACACTCCATCATCTTGTTCTGTACACACAGTCTGTCAGATATTATGAGAGTGAAAAGCTGATTACAAGCAAATACTGTTTCCTGAAATATTCATCACGTTTTGTCCTCATTACATTCAATTGGAGTATGCTTGCTCAAGACAGGGACCATCCGTAATGAATGTACTCTTGATTTTGGTGATTTGTTTTCTTTTCTTAACCATAAGCTTTTATAAGTATGGTTTAACATGACACCCCCCCCCCCCCCCCCTGAAATAAACCAAGTTTTTTTTACTTTTTCACCATAATTGAAATGCACAGGTTCACTTTTAGAAACCTCCTCCCTCTATATACCCTTTTCATACATTGGGAACACCCCAATTATGTGTTCATTTGTATGCACTCAGATCTCTGGCTTTCATCATTTTTTTGTTTCTTCCACACAGCCAATTAAAAAAAATATGTAATTGTATAAAAAGACTTACGTATATTTGGATCTATTCAGCACTGGTTCCTTGAATTCATTGATTCTCTCCAAGGCAAGTTCACGTATAATTTTGTGCAGCAATAGATACTTGCGTGGAATTTTCTGCCTAACAAGAAACTGTGTCTTTGATCCTGGGAGGGAAATAACAATTGGTCATGAGACAGCACCAATATCAGTCATGCATTCAGTGAGAGAATATCTGTCACGAAGTCTGTAGCTAACACAAAAACGATTTAAAAATATTTACTGTAAAACATAAATATACGCAGAAATGTGGAAAAGAATCGTCAAACACAAAATTTGTATTCATTTAGCGATTTTATCATCTGATGTAAATCGAAAGATACAGATAAGATCAAAACAGAGTGGCAATGAGTAAATATTTGAAAATACAGGTGCATCATACAGCACTACACAGAAAATGACAGCGCCATGCCATCGCCAAAGAAAAGATAACTGCAGTTATACAGTTTATCCGCATGACAAATATCCTTTACTGCTTTGGCCACTACATAGTCTTGAAATTCACTGAATTACAACATACACAAAAATTGACAGCTCCAAAAAAAAGATAAGTGCAATCAGACAGTTAATCAGTATGACAAAAATCCTTTACTGCTTTAGCCACTACATATTGTTTGAAATGCACTGAATTCACAATTTTGGTTTTTATTTTAAAAAAAACTCACTTGGATGCTTGAGCTCCAGGACCAAATCATAGATCATGTCAGCCAATTGCCTGATGTTCTCCCCAGTCTTACAGCTTACATTGATGGTACGTAGAATGTTTGGCAGGCCACTCTTATCTGGTTCCTGATTGGATAAAAACATCTTCTGGATCAGTTCCATCATGGACTTTTCAAAGTCTTCAGGATAGTTCCGTTTAGTTGCCTTGTCGTGTAGAATGTCCAGGTGGGTGCCAACAATGATGACTGAGGCACCAGGTGCTCGAGCCTGCAATTAAAACCAATCCAAATCATCAGATTCTAAATTGTTAGATGCCAGTTCTTATCCAAAAGAATTATCATTGTATAAGAATGGAATTTAATTGAGGAGTTAACAGAAACAAAATAAAGCACAAGAGACTCTCTTTCAAGAAGCTCAGCCTAGAAGTCTGAATTTTCAAAATCTCCTGTCTTTCTCTGCATTTCTACACAAGTCATTATTTTTCTGAAGAAATCTTTCATTTGGGCTGAAAGTGTCACACTGTTTCCATAATTTGTACCTTGAAAAAGAGAAATATTCCACCCTCCTTAATTACAAATGACAAGAATAATCAGGTCAGGTGTTATCAAAATACTGACGGCAGTGAGGAATAAATGAAAGAAGTTGTTGACATTCAGCATTTAATGTCAGTTAAATGTCTATATATAAAATACAAGTTAAAAAATGCACAATGTATAAAAATACATCCCACTCTGCAAAAGAAAAAGTTGGGCCCATCTCACTATCACTGCTTGGTTCAAAACATACTTTCAAAAATCTTTCTAATCAATTCAAGGAAATACAAATCTGTGTCCACCTGTATATTGATGAGCCACTGCAGTAAACTCTCCACGCCTCGTTCTCCATCTGTGATACTCCAGACCACTAAGTACAAAGAACGTGGTGACAGAAAGTACTGATGGGTGGCATAATACTCTTTCTGGAAAGGAAGAAATATAAAATATTAGAATGAAGAATCAGTTTTGAAACTATACTACACGTCTTTCTTGTTACTATTTTGGTAAATATTTTCCACAGAATACCAACCACTGATGAACCATATTGTGGTTTAGTAATCAGATTCTACAACTTAAAGTCCAAATGTTTCACTCATAGATTAAACGAAGCACAACAGAAAAGAATGAACAAAAACTACAGTGCAACACAAAAACTACAGTGCAACGTAACTTCAGGCTTTCCTCCTGTAAAATGCAAAATTTTCAGCTCATGGTTTATGACAGACATGTTCTTGTACTAACTCAAGGTAAAAGGTAATATGCAGTCGGTGCCTATTGATAACCACTGGCAGTATCAATACTGCTCTCTCGCTCCCTCTTTTTGTGGATTTGCTGAACACTTTATGATATAAAGACCCCATGAAATTCTGTTACGCATTATTCATTTTCAGCCTACCTGTCCACCAAAATCCCATGTCCTGAACACAATAGGCCCTTTGCTCCTCTTTTCCAGGACCAACTCACTGATGTCAATACCAACTGTGGACAGAAGACATGATGGTCTTCTGCCATCACCTTTGTTGACACGATCTCTCCAGTGCTGTGAAGGACCAGAGATTATGTATGTAAGGAGAGGAATCGTTATTGGTAGTCGTGGGATTTTCTGCAAGCCACGGTTAGCATAGAGCTAATTGTAGGTCAGTGCCCGTTTACATATTTTCATAAGGAGAAAGAGATTTTCGGTGGCTTTTTACAGTTTCAATCAACCAAGAAATATAAAGAAACCATACTAAAGAGATGCATGCACTCTTTGTGGTGCACATCGCCCTTTCAAAGTCCTTGTTTACTGTAGTAATCTAGTTTTGCAATTTGGCAGAAGTGATATATCGTTCTTTACTAATATCTTGAGAAAGTCATGCACAGTACACTTTTCTAACATCAAAATAAAGATTTTCATCACGAAATGCCAAGAAAACAAAGTTCAAACATTTTCAAACTGAACAGAAGTTGGAAAGCCTTCCCTGGCAACAAGATCTAAATCGTTATTACTACTAAATCTGTCCACTTACTCATCACTATTTGTGCAAAGGTAAAATACATGCTCCATTGTTCACTCACTTCTCAAAGACTTGTAATATTCTCTCCTCTAGCATAACAAAACGAGTACTTTGACAATTATTTAAAGAGACATGAAATTAAAGATACTTCATACATGCTACAAATTTTCCCTACAAGATTTCTCATCTTACACTTAAAAATATCACATGTAAGAAATGTTGAATAACAGATTTATATAACATACAGTGGCCCTGTTGGGTGCTCTTCCTCTCTCACACAATTTCTGTAGCAAAGAAGTCTTTCCAATGCGATGGAAACCAACCAGCATCAAGTTAACACAGTTATACTCAGTGGATCTGAAATAATGAATTACATGAAAATAAATTTTCGTCATGATAAACTGTTAAAACAATACTAAAGGTTGCTACTAGATCACACGAAGTACATAGAAATGTAGAAATACATCACAATGAATCAAAGCCAACACTGCACCAATAATGCAATGAAAGATCACAATTTCTACATTCTGTAAATACCAATAATCAAGGTGAAAACAACCTATCATCATCGCCCTTTCACCCTACTCTACAGGGTATAGGCCACGAACGACAGCCTTCCATTTGTCTCTATCCTGGGCGATCCTTGACAACTCATTCCATGTGTAGCCACCCCTCTTCATATCCTCCTCCATGCCTCTCCTCCATGTTGTTCGTGGCCTGCCTCTCTTCCTGTTTCCCTGTGGGTTCCAAAGCAGTGACTTTCTTACTGTGCTATCCTGGGGCTTCCGTAGTGTGTGACCCAGCCATCGCCATCTGCGCAGTCCTATTTCGCTGGAGATGTTTCTCTGCTTTGTCCTTTCCCAGAGGTCCTTATTTCGAATAATATCCGGCCATCTTATCCTCAGAAGTCTCCTCAGACATGTATTGACGAAGGATTGCAGCCTCCTCAAACAGGTTTGGGAAGGTTTCCAGGTTTCGCAGCCATACAATAGGACAGATTTTACATTAGAGTTAAGGAGTTTGCATTTTGTAGCGGTGGAGATTCCACGATCCTTCCAGACATTGTTCAGGGCTTTGAAAGCTGCTCTTGCCTTGCCTATCCTTACCTTTATGTCCCCCTCTGTTCCTCCTGTTTCATCCACAATACTGCCTAAATAAGTGAAGCTGTTAACTACTTCCAAGGGGCTGCCGTTTACCGTTACTGGCTCTGTACTTGAAGTTTTTATCTTGAGGACTTTGGATTTCTCTGGGTGGATCTTAAGGCCAATGGATGCTGATAATTCCTCCAGGTCTGATGTTTTTGCTTGCATCTGTTGCTGGGTGTGTGACAGTAATGCTATATCATCAGCATAATCCAGGTCATCTAGCTGTTTCCATAGGGTCCACTGAATACCATTCTTCTTTCCAGATGTAGTTTCTTTCAGAAGCCAGTCCATAGCCAGGATGAACAAGAAAGGTGATAACAAGCAGCCCTGTCTAACTCCCGTTTTGACTCCAAAACTTTCTGTGAGTTTTCCTTCATGCAGTACCTTGCAGCTGGTGTTGTGATACATCTTTTCTATCAGGCTAACGATTTTTTGTGGTATACCATAATGTCTCATTATCTTCCCCAGAGCATTCCTATCAACGCTGTCAAAGGCTTTCTCATAATCAATGAAGTTGATCAGCAGCGGTGAGTTCCATTCAATAGACTGTTCAATGATGATTCTAAGGGTGGCAATTTGATCAGTACAAGAACGGTGTTTTCGAAATCCTGCTTGTTCGTCTCTTAGCCTGTCATCTGCGGCCTCTTTGATTCTCTCCAGAAGTATCCTGTTGAAGACTTTTCCAGGTATAGACAGCAATGTGATGCCTCTGTAGTTGTTGCAGTTGCTCAGATCTCCCTTTTTTGGCAGTTTTATTAGATGACCTTCTCTCCAGTCTTTGGGGAATTCCTCTTGGTTCCATACCTTGACGAATAAGCCGTAGAGGATATCTACGGTGGTGTTGACATCTGCCTTCAGTGCTTCAGGTGGGATGAAGTCAGGACCTGCTGCTTTGTTAGAGTTGAGTGTTTTCACCGCTTTTGCGATTTCTTCCTTAGACGGGGGTTCACAACTGATGGGTAGGTCCGTGCTAGCTGGCTCTATATCAGGTAGGTTTTCTGGTGTTGGTCTGTTGAGTAGGGTTTCAAAATGTTCTTTCCATCTTCGCAATTGTGCCTCTTCCTCGAAAATAGTATTTCCATCAGTATCTTTGACCGATACCTCTGGGCTGTTCTTCTTACCTGACAGTATTCTTGTTACTTGGTGTAGTGTCCTCATATGTCCTTCCTGGGCCACTTTCTCTGCTCTGCCTGCCATTTCTTGGATGTAGGTTTCTTTGTCCCTTTTTATGCTCTTCTTGGCCTCCTTCGACGCGACGGAATACTCTTTCTGTGCTGCCTCCTTCTCAGCCCTGGTTCTGCTGTTGTTTACCTGTGCCTTCTTGGTTCTCCTCAGCTTGATTTTCTCCATTGATTCCTGGCTTATCCACTCTTTTTGTTTGAAGTTCTTCTCACCCAATACATCCTGACATGTAGTTGTGAAGACTTCCCTTAGCTGCTCCCAGTGAGTTTCTACATTTTCTTCAAGCAGCTCAAGAGGCTGGAATCTATTCTTGAGGGTTATCTGAAATTCTTCCTTCTTACCTGATTGTAGGAGATTCACCTGGAATTTGGGTCTCTTCGTGGCATTTGTTTTGGTATACCTTTTCAGCTTCAACTTCAAAGTTGCCAGAAGTAGGTGGTGGTCTGACGCAACATCTGCTCCTCTGAGTACTCTGACATTTTGGAGCGAGCGGCGGAATTTATGTGATATGCAAAGGTGATCAATCTGGTTTTCTGTAATACCATCCGGTGATCTCCAGGTAGCCTTGTGGATTCTTTTTTGTGGGAAGATTGTACCTCCGATGGTCAGTCTGTTCATAGAACACAGGTTTGCAAACCTCTCGCCGTTGTCATTCATTTCTCCCAGTCCATGCTTTCCCATAATTTCTTCATAGCCTGTGTTGTCAGCTCCAACCTTTGCATTGGCATCCCCCATAATGATGTTGACGTCTTTAGTGGGCAAGCCATCAATTACTACTTGTAACCGGTTGTAGAAATCATCTTTGTCCTCCTCCTTTGCATCATTTGTAGGGGCATAAATCTGAACAATGTTGATGTTTATCCTCTTGTTTCTGGTTGAAAATGAGGCCATGATAATCCTTGGACCATGCGCTTCCCATCCCCGGAATGTTTTCCATCCCTGTTTGCTTATTATTATGGCAACTCCCTCAGTATGGGGTTCTTGATCTCTTCCTGAATAGAGGATTCTTTCTCCTGTTTGAAGACGTTTCTGTCCAGACTGTATCCAGTGGGATTCGCTGATTCCCAGTATGTGCAGCTTGTACCGTTGCATTTCCTTCACGATTTGGGCACACTTACCTGCCTCATACATGGTGCGGACATTCCACGACGCAATCCGGAGAGGTTTGTTTGATGAAGGAGGTCTCAGGCCAGTGGATTCCTCTCGGCTTTGTCCCCTGGCCATCATACGTTCTGTGCCAGAAGCTCCATCATCTCCCAAGGTGTTTGGTTCGCTAGTCGTACGTGTTTCTGTAACAGCTGTGTTTTTAGAGGGTGGAGTTGTTAGCCCCACGCCAAACCCCCAACCTGGAGGACCAGGTGGCTCTGTTTCAGGAGCCACTACCTATATCACCATTTAGTCGCCTTATACGACACGCTAGCATCACGTCAGTCCTATTCTTCTCAATGCCGGGAGCTGCACGGCTAGAAAACAACCTAAAGCAATGAAATTACTGAGATTTATTACACTACATACTCATGATAATTTAATTCTCCTCTTACAAACAAACAACATAACAGTTGGTGTTGTTCACACTAAATGTCATGATTTCAGCCAATTATCCTACTTTTGCAACATCAATATGTCATTATGTCTAACTCTCTAGGCAGCTAACAATCATTGAAAATACTTTTTTTTACAGCACTAGTAACTCATGTGAACACAAAAAATAAGAGTTTCTGTCACCATGACAACTGATATGATAAGTAAAGCTCTGCTCCAAAGACTTTTGCTACAATAAATGCAGAACTGCAATGAAGCACAAGCAATATTACAAGGTAACCGTTGTTTACTTATTATCCCTTTTTCAAAGAAACATGAAAGAAATCCGTACTCTTCTAACACAGACTGAAGAAATCCAAGAATATCTTTGACAGGAAATCTTGAGTTCTGTAGGAAGTCTTGTATGGCTCCATCAAGAGGACATAACTCCAAATCCAGTTTCCACAAATTCTTTAGCAGGCCAAGCTTTGGTGGCAGCTGTAAGATTGATGGAGAAAAAAAAATAGTCAATGACTGATTAAATATTTGGTTCTTAAATGCAAATCTTTGTCATTTTGTCAAGATACAATGAGTTAATGAAAAATAATCAGAAAGTTGAATATTAAAAAGTTAATTTGCACCTCCATTCTCAACACTTGCATGCCTAATGATGTTCACATTGAGATGGTACCGTAAACTTCAAAAGTGGACGGCTGAAGAATGACCCAGACAGAGAATTTAGCTGAACTAAAGAGTGAAAGTCTCATCAAATTTCCTAGTCTGTACAGAATAAGTGATAGCATCTTTATAACTTATTTCAGTCTCTGGAATGGTATTTGGGTATTTCCACTGAGTAAGCACAAAACTGATATCTCTTGCTTTAAAACACAAACAAAAATTAGCTGTTGCTATTACCTCTCTCAGTTTACTGTTCCCCTTGAGAGACAGAATCTTCAGGCAACCCTGCTCTCCAATTTCAGGAGGTAAACAGGACAACTGGTTCCCACTTAAATTTAGTTCTGCCAAATTAGGAAACAGCTGACGTCCCTGAATCTCTTCAGATTCCATGCTGCACATCTGTAAAATAAATCAAATTATTGTAGCTCAGGATCACCAGGCCACTCATCTGAAACCCACAAGTTGATTTAAAGATTTCTAACAAATTTGCAAAATTCCCTCCACATCCATACAAATCAGATTTTGACAAATTTACAGATCAAATAATTTTAAACGAAACTTTTAAATTTTATTCAAGACATTTTAATAGATGAAACTCTGAGTGTCAAGCTTTAACAAGGCATCCAAAAAACTGTGAAAGGCCATTAAACAACATATCGTTAAATCCAAACACAAACTCTAATTACAAAATTTGTCACTTTCCTTCTATAAATTCCAGCAAACATTCCCACAAATATGATTTGAGAGACAACAACAGAGGTCACTTCCAGGTCTGGGGGGAAGGAAAAACTATTTTAAATTTCCCATTCATCACCGGTGGGAAGTGATGCCCCTATTGTTGTCCATTTCAAGTTAAAAAAACTGCAAATGTGAAGTTATCATCTGTTCTTCTCACACACCATTTAAACAATGCCAAAAATATCAGAACTGGCTAATAAGCACTCCATTGACATCATGTCCTCCCTAAGGGTGGCACATGATCACACAATCACAGAATTCTGAATACTCAAAAAATGCTCTCAGTACATGTATTTCCACAGTACAGAACCCAACAAATTTTCACCAGAAAGTTTCCATATGACCTTCTAACGTTCCATCTACTTTCTCCCTGATCTTTAAGTCTTCCATAGTTAAGCAAGACTTTCAAAGTTCCATCTCAACTTCCAAATTCACTGCACATATGATATAAATGAAACTTACACTCTGAGTGTCAGATGCCCTTGCAAGTCTTGCCGGATCACGGGTTAAAACAACAACACTCAGGCGATTGAAAGACAAATTCAGTTTCTCCAGTCTAGGCAATGTCGTATGGCCTCTGTGTAGACATGGCACAAACAGGGCATCTCTGGCAATAGGAGAAGGTGATGTTGTGTTGCGACTGCTCTGAGATGTAACAAAGTTGAAACCCTGGCCACTGCTGCTGCGACGCCGACGTTGCCCTTTGGGGCTGTTGTTTCCCAAAGAGGCAGAGGAATATTTGTAACTTGGTAAGCTGGAATTGAACAGAGACACAACTGATATTCAGTAACAGCTTATTTCTTTTATGAAGTCATGGCAAAGTAAACTGAAAACCCACAATTAAAGAGTTTTGGACACATTTTTTTTTGTAGGCCTACTCCTTTTCATGGAAATAAAAGTTATTAATAATGAAATACATCTACTTGAGTTCCCAAATGTCTCGATTACCATGAAAATCAACTATGAAAACCCTCTTTGTATCAAAGTTCATGCCAGATTTCAAACATACCCTCAATCTAATGTCTCAGTCTTGTTTAAAAAAACAACAACTTCTGACTATAAAAACTTTTTTGTGGATGTATGGGTTAAACAAAGTCTATTTACGAAATCTGGCAGTTTTCTGAAATGCCAAATTAGTTCACATTACAAAAAGATGGTGCTAAATCTCCATAAGCAAACTTTTCATATATACACATTTCATGAATGAAAATGAGTGAAAAAAACAATCCATTCATAAAAACAAATCTCAATTATTTATCCTTAGTATCATATAATCTGTCATTTCAACATTCAACTTTGGATAATAAAGTTTAAGATTCCACGCTGTTGAGGTTGTGAGCTTTTGTCTGATGATTCCACTATCGCTGTCAAAAATGTCAACAATTATTTTTAGCTCATTAATTGTTTAACATGATGAGGATATCATTTTCAGCAAGAACTGCAGCAATCATCACAGGCGTTACTGATGAGAAAATTAGTTGTAATCAAGCTATAAAAATTCAAAATTTCTAAATTTCCAAACTGAAACAAAGGTTAGCACTACTAAACCTCCACCCGTCCCAGTTGCAAAGGTTCCTAGTTGATCGAGCATGGAACAAGCGGGAACACTTACGAGCAGACTGGACCAAAACACATAAAGTCATGGGATGTTTCTAGCGGAGCTCTCCATGAGTCCATGGTGGTCAAGGTTGTTCTAGAAAGATCCAGCTCCACAAGGGAGGAAGGATAATCAGATATGAGCCCTATAGAGCTCAGTGGGTTGTCTGAGAGAAAAAGTTCCTAAGAAAACAAAGGATAACAGTGAATGTCTTGAGACATTTCCGGCTCATGATGGATTCCTCTTTAAAGGAATAATTTCTTAAATAAGAAACTTACATCTACACCTTTGAAATTTTGTCATTTTAGTTTCATTTCCAAATTAATTTCAAATTTTTGTCAATATATATATCATAAACCAGTAACAGGAAATTGCAGCTATAGGAGAGGTGACATATCACAGGATTACGTATAGGTTTTTCTCACCTCTAGATTAGGGGCACAGCATGTCAGGCATGGAGGAACCTGAGTAAACTTATTTCTGTTGAGCCAGAGCTGCTTGAGACCAGAAGATTGCTGACCACTGCCTTTCCATGGATCTCTGTCCTTGACATTGATAGCACCGCTCCATTTATTGACTTTGATTACCTGAGTTGTGGTCACTTCTGTCACAAAATAAAGTCTGATTAATCAAGGACAAACTCAGTGACTGAGATATCATCCTTCTAAAATAAAGACACCTATAGAGAAATCTTGTTTGTTTTGTTGTTTTATTTTTTGCCCATGGTTACACTGTAGTATCTGCTGACCAAACTTTAATGCACAGAAAATAAGAAATGAACTAAACTAAATTCCTATTTTGGAAAAAGACTTTTTAAGACAATTTCTTCACTTAAACAAAACCCATGCCAGCTAAATGCATATCAATACACATCAGCAATGATATACTAACTGCATCCATAAACTACATTCTATATGCAAGATAAGGATTAACCCTTTGGAAACTGGGGCATGTTGGATGTTATCAATCACAGGATAAAAACAATAATGTGTTTACAACAGCAGGAAGATCCGCCATTGATATGTACAGATATGTAGATTTTATGAAATAACCATTCTGGTAACCATGACACGACTAATCAGAACTGCTTTCTCAGTGAGCCGATAATCACCCTGCTCGTCTTTTTAACGTCAATACAGTTACACAGAGGACCAGCCCCATCGTATTTTTCACTGCGAAATAATTGGCTCAATCATAAACCATATTGTCTTCTAAGTATTAGAGAAAACAAGACATACCCTGTGTTGACAGAAGGGTAAATTCTGCTCCATCTCCACTGTCCAAAGAATATGTATCTGGATCATTATTGCCCACTGGGCTGGGAAGATTGACACTTCCGGAAATCGATCCAAGAGAGGTTCGGGACATTCGGCTGGTAGATTGTTTCAGAGGTACTGGGTCTCTTGATGTGTTAGGCAGCATACTTAAACTGTTGTTTGAGAGATTCAAAGTTACCAAAGAAGTAGATTCCCACATGGCAGAGGGCATTTCCTCTAATCTGTTCACAGACACATCCAAATATTTCAAAGATGGAAGCTGGAATATGAATTTTGGTAGCACTCTGATTTTGTTCTCATTAAGATGCAGTTCTTCAAGAGAAAAGCAAGAGATACTATGCTCCTCTGGAATTGCTGCAATCTGGTTTCTGGACGCCTTCAGCACAACTAAGGAAGGAAGTTCTAGAACTATGACTGGGAACTGTTCAAAACTGTTTTTGGATATATCAACTTTGGTGATGGCACACAGGGAAACTGCACTACCAAGGGCGGATTTGAGTAAAGGGTTGTGAAGTTTACAAGCATCCATGAGACAGTGATGGTCCATCTTGTCCAAGACTCCGATACCTTCCCACAATACAGACACAGGTGTGGTTGGCAAGCTGGCCTTGAATTCAGGATCTATGGACAATGTGTGTCCAACTCGGTCTTCCCTCTGGTGAAAGACTTGGAACGCCAACCTCCTCATTTCTGTTTTGTTGATGCTGCGCACAGGATCTCGACTACATTTGTACTTCAACATCAGCCACTTGATGTCATGTTCCTGAAAAAAAACCATTCAAGCTTGAAACAAACTAGATGGCAGATCTGCATCTACACAATTACTGAATGAAACAGCTTATATAGGAACCTAAAAAATTTTAAAATAAGAAAATAACCACCTTTAACTATTAATAACATACACTGAACAGATGAACAGAACATAACCCATGTGTCAGGAGTCTCCCAAAATCAAATAATGAAGTAAAAGTCTAAGATTTGCTGAACTGCTGATTACTATGTTCAGCAATAGGTCTGAGATTTGTGAGAATGCTGCCTGATATAGTGCTTTTATTACTCAATGAACTAAATAGATTTCATCTAGAGGCATGACCTAACGACTATATATGGTAGCACTGACCAAGGCAGGATGTCTCTAAAATCTGTGGAGCAAAGCAGTCATGTCAGAAGTGCCATGAGTCAGTCTTCAGTAGAAAGGGCATGACTTTAGGAGTATTCGTGTGTGTGTGTATGCATGTGTGTGTGTGTGTGTGTGTGTGTATGTGTGGTGTTGGGGAGGGGATGGACAAAAAAATAATTAGTCTTCTGGATGGATGATTTTATAGTTAATGCACGGTTCAGCAATTAACACTCAGAGCATGAAATGGGTGCCAGACTAAAGCTGTATACCTCATAACGTACTTCTTCCATAAAAATGATATACAGAGCCCAACATCACTGACATCATCTTGTGTACACCAGTTACTGTGATGATGAGTCACTAGAGTGACCTGAAAGATTTCACAATACATTCATTTCATGGGATTATTCCTGAGCACTCACCTGTGAGAAGATGGCAGACATGAGGACTTTGTTGTCTACATCTTGAAGACCATACCTGAGAAGTAACTCCAGAACATCTGAATTCCCATCCTCATAAGCAAACATGAGAACAGAATTCTCATATTTATGGAAGTTCATTTTGTTGGGTGGTGGTCCTCTGGCTTCTAGCAGCATCTCCAGAACATCTACATATTTGTGCTTTATAGCAAGATGGTATGGTGACAACCCACTACTGTCCAAAACATTCACATCTAAGGGGCGGATGATTCTGTAGTATTTTTTACTTTTCCCAAATCTTTCTGGAGAACTTTCAGGATCTTCTGGGTTACTGTCTAATTCACAGGTTTCAATGAGGTCATCTTCTACCTCCACATCCGCAGCTTCAAGACCTGTATTCAAGGATCTGATAGATGAAGCCCGAGGCAAATCTTTTTTGCTGACTTCCACTCTTACAGCATAGTCCAAGAATAGCTGAACAATTTCTACCGAACCACTTCTGCAAGCAATATGTAACGGTGTCTCTCCTGATGCATCCTGGGCATTAACCTCTATTCCTGCCTGGTAGGTCAAGGATGTCGTGGGGTCAGTGAAGGTCAACAGATGACCCTCTTGATAAGGATAGTCCAAAAGAAACTTGACAGCTTTTACTTGGTTACAGATGACAGCTGAGTGAAGGGGAAGCTGATGCTCAACTGATCTCACTAATATCAGATCTGGGAAAGTCTGAAATATAGTTATACATGGAAATCACTGAATGCATCTTTATAAGATTATTGCAACTAATAAATGGCACATGTATGGGACATCCCCCAAAAAAGAAAATGTAGACACAAATGAATAGCTTAATGTATGCAACTTGGCCCAACACATTGTCATCAGCGTCCAGCCCAGAACAGCCATCAGTTTGAACACATATGATAACTCAGATAATTACACATCTGACCTCTTAATTTGAATTACAAAATCTTGAATGTATCTTAACTGACACTGTATTAATAAATATTCAAAGTTTGTATAAATTTTTTAGAGACACCATGTATAAATGGAATAACTGATTGCAGCAATGGAAAATATTCATTCCTCTTTCTCCTGATGATTTTATCTATATGTTTAGGAAAGACATGCATGTAAAGCAATGCAGGTATCAAGTACATGAAAGATGGTATCTCTAGCTGCTTGGGGGAAAATTATAACATAACAAAATAATTTTGGCAGAAAGAGGATTGTCTGAATTCAAACAAGAACTTGTCATGTAGTCACAGAAGCTGCATCTCATCAACTCTCTTTTCACCTCAGGAAAATTACTGGTCAAATTTCTCTTTCAGCTTTATGATGTAAAAAATATCAGCAGTCAATGAGTCACTGAAGATAGATCTCAACTTACTATTTCTCTTATGACCCATGCCACGCCACTACTGAACTGTGTAAGTAATTAGTTGTGGGTGTGGCGCACGGAGATGTTGAACGGAGTCAACCCAAAGTGCATAATTAATGTACGGATTTACGTTATTGTAAATTGGCGGATTTCCGGTAAAAAAGATAACTATAAAGCAGTTCTCGAGATCTACACTGAGCTGGACGTGCTGAGTTGGTTGTGGATCTGCTTGTTGTGTCTGTCAAGTGCTATATGGGTTTTGTTATACGGTACATGTAATAATAATGTACATCACATGTTTAAATACCCTTGTCACACTATTTTTCATACACTGGTTTATGCAACCAAAGCTTGGTGTTCTGTGGAACAGGAATTTTCAAACTTCTTTGCCATGCAACCACTTTCAAAGTCCTGATCACCCCCAAGACCCTCCCCCACTCTTTCAATAAAGAAAACATACCCTTCAAATTCCCTCTCCCGTGTAATTTGCTTGTTCTTGCTCTATCCTATATACACATACATAAGGGGAGAGGGAGAGAGAGATGGGTGGACAGACGGAGGGATGGACACACAGACAGACAAAGAAAGACACACATGCACAGATAGAAAGAGAAAGACAGACATGCACAGACAGATATACAGATGACAGAGAAACACACACATGCATAGATAGACAGAAAGCGAAAGACAGACATGCACAGACTGAAAAACAGATGACAGAGAAACACACACATGCATAGATAATAATAATAATAATGTATAGCATTTATATAGCGCATATCCATTTAAAATGCTCTATGCGCTTTACAGAAACAACATGTCAACCACAGAGCAGAATGGAGCTGCCTGCGAAGCGCTCAACACACTGCACTGCTTCTTTCTCTCTCCCTGTCTCGCTCACTCTCTCTCTCTATCTCAGAGCAAATTGTAACGCAGCCTGTTAGGCGCAGTTCACAACTCACAACAGTTCACAACACACAACTCAAATAATATTTGAATATTTATTAATAACAATATATATTTAATAATGAATAATAAATTTTGTTGCTGCTGGTGGGGAGGGGGGATGATATGGATAGACAGAAAGAGAAAGACAGACATGCACAGACTGAAAAACAGATGACAGAGAAACACACACATGCATAGATAGACAGAAAGAGAAAGACAGACATGCACAGACTGAAAAACAGATGACAGAGAAACACACACATGCATAGATAGACAGAAAGAGAAAGACAGACATGCACAGACTGAAAAACAGATGACAGAGAAACACACACATGCATAAACAGACTGAGAAAAATACACCCAGGCACAGTCAGACAGACCGAGAGACACACACAGAGTGGGAGGTTATTATTAGTTTTTTGGTTTGACTCCCAACCCTCAAAAATGTCTTGGCAACCCCCAGGTTGAAATATCCTGTTCCAGGGCATTATCTTTTACTTCATCACTGATACATAATGAAACTTTACCTCCAAGAGCACTTCAATGACCTCTACATTGCCAGCTTCACAGGCCAGGTGTAAAAAGGTGAGTCCTGTATCTTTCTGACTGGTACACGCAGCTCCTTCAGCCACCAGTAGACTAAGGATATCAGCATGGCCACACTTACAAGCTCTGTAAGCAAATCAGCGATATTTTTTTTTTTTTTAAACTGATATAGTGATAGACATCTTGGCATATGAACCACAAAAATCAAATCAGTTGAATTAATCTGCACATTCTGTAGCACAGTTTGTTTGCAGCAGTATTATAAAAAAAACAAAAAAACACAGAAAATCTGTGAGGTCCTTGGCGTTTTACTGTAGCATTTCTATATTATTTCTTTTGTGGGGCTTTGCTATCTACCACTTATTTTTCTTTTTGCCTATTTCGACTTTATTAGCAGCAAAGCACCCAAGAGACACAAAATTATGATCTCTAATGTAGCCAAAGATAAAATACAGTAATGGCATCTATATTGTTTGAGGGGATACTTGCATGAAGATCTGCTGCATTTATTCACAACATGCTGCAGTTAATATCAATTTTAAACCAGACTTGGAGTTCAATAATTTGTAAATTCTTTCCAAATTGCTAGGAATTCAAGAGTCAAGCTGCACATGAACAGCTGGCTACTCACATGGCCAGGGGAGAAAGACCTTTAGTGACCATGTTGATAACATGTTTTCTGTAAGGTCCACTATTGGTCAAAACTTTCTTGACATCCTCCAGCTTTCCTTCAGCACAAGCTTCATACAACTCTGGAAAAAGAAGCAAAGGCCATCAAGATCTATTTGTACTGTCATTACAAATAGGCTACTGGCAATATTAGAAAGACTGAGACAAATATAACTAGAGAATTCTCTATTTCACTGCTGAGTGAATTTACAAGAATGCTAGCGATACATTTATGTTAGGTCATGAATTTCACTGGTGTTAAAATAAAAACTACAGACAACAACAAAAGAAATTTTCTGTTTCGTTGAACGTTTTGTCTCGTACCCCTCCATTCATTACACGCTTTAGGATGAGGGATCAGCATCAAGAATAAATCATACTGAACTCAGAAACCAACACAGCCAAGATATCCAAACAAAGAACACTTCTTTGTATGACGTCCTTTGCTTGTTTTTCACTCTAGCACTTACTTCATACTTTAAAGGTGACAAAACACCATAATGTCACTGCTCTATGCTAATGGCATAAATCATTTTTGACAGTTTTGAGATATTAAGAAAAAAACTGTTTCTTTTCCTGCCATTTGGTGACTTATGCCATTTTGATTCTTTTGGATTATTACACTTTCATATTGGCGCATTTCTTTTCCTATAATATTACCTGATAGCCCCCTACTCAGGAATGAATAGAACTGTCAGTTGCCTTTTAAGTCTGGCATGTGCCATTATTGTACAGTAGTGACGATACGTTGATGATATTTTGTATTTTGCCGAATGTGGAACAGCTTAGATACCAACAATCAGCGTGACAAAACAAGACAGAAATAATGATAAAATATAGAAACTTTACCTTTTGACAAGCTATCCAACAAAACTTTGGATTTTTCTGAAAATATAAAGCCATTAAGAATAATCCAAGTGCTGAGAGGAATTATTGGAAATATTTGGTACAAGTTATAAGTTCCTATTCGTTTGTTCATTCATCACTCGGATTTCCATGTATCCAACCATGGCAGCTGTTTTCACCACCTTGAATATTTTTAGAATTATAGAAACTCAGAGCAAAACCTGAGATGAACATTGTAAGAAAACATTTCAAATTTGGAACTTCTGGCCCACTGAACTATAATATAACAAGGGGTTGGTGGATATCCCATTGTATCTAATGCGCAAATCCCGCAGTTAGTCGTCTGGATATGGCCAGCCATGCATATCTCTATCAGTGACATCTTTGGGTTTATAGCAACAAACAATTTCTAGTTTTTATAAGGTAAAAATTTCTGGCTCAGTTTGAAATTCGGATAATTCACGACCTCAGTTCTTGTTTGTTCTATCTCCATTATCTGAAAAGCTGGAGATCCTTCAGTATGGAGAAGAGCTATGACAAATGCACACTTTGACACTAGTTTAAAATGCGTTGTGGCATTAATCAAGCTGTTTCACAGTTTCTATTTATTCCAACTCCTAATCTTAATACTAAAGCTGCAAATTTTAATGTCAAATTTCTCATTTGTGCAAAAAAATGGAGGTAGAACAAACAAGAACTAAGGTTGTGAATTCTCATACTGACGTTTACTCTTACAAATCATAATATGACTTGTGACATGGAAGCTTAAACTAATTTTGTATTTCCCTGTGTAATCTATTCCCATAAACAGGATCCTGAAACAGAAACAATACCTTGTTCTCTCTCTATAATGGTTTGTGACTCCCTGTCTTTCATGTACTTGGCCAGAGCAAGAGGTGTTTTGCCTGAGACATCTCTCTGGGTCAGGTCCGCCCCTCGGGCCAGTAGGATGGCCAGGGCATCACGCTTGCTGTCCAGAACTGCTGCATGCAGGGGGGTCTGAAACAACAGGTGCTCTTATCAACAAACAAAACATATTACTCATCTAGTAGGCATCTGTCTGTCTCAGGAGACAATAGTGGCGCCTTACAGGTCTATCAACAAATAGAATTCACCTAAGCCTTGCATCGTAATGACCTAGCGGTATGTGACAATATTGAAATGAAAAATGTCATGGTGACCCATTACCATAGCAAAATACATGTAAATCATTTGATATGCGACATCGGTAATTGGAAAGAAAAGGTCAAACAAGGAAAGTATTTAAGTGGCAAGCTGAAAAAAAGGTGACTCAAGGATGCAACATTAGGAGCTTCCATGGGTGGCAGAGCCCTCTTGGCACATTACTCCTCTAACTGGATGTTTCATTCTTTCAATAAACAGCATGACTTGACTTTTGCCTCTTCTCGACTCTTTCGGTGCTGAACTTTTCCTCCAACATTTGCAACACAATTAATGGGCCATACCATCCCTTCCCACTCCAATTTTCACAACTGAGAGACAATGTTTGAACTTGTGAAAACTCAAACAATAGACTATAGAGATTCCTTCGTTGATCTTATTACTACCGACTAATATTCCATATCATTAAGATATTTGACAGAGAGAAAATTACTTATCACTTCTTACCCAACATTTTCTCTCTGTTTTTAATTCGGCAATGTACAACTTCTTTCATTGGTGATATCTGGCTTTTGTGCTTGTCCTACATAATTTCCATATCTTATTATGGACAGACTATACTCTGACACAGATTTCCTTATCTAGTGTTGTATCACAGTTCACGCAGTCACCTTCCATTTATCAACAAATGGATTGGAAAGTTCAGTTATTTATAACCACCATCAATATTCATCTCTCCAGAAAAAAAAAAAAGGCCACTATGTTATGGATCCGATGGATATTTTAAAGGACAAGACAGACAAAGGCTTGATAATTAGAAAATATGCCATACTCATACTGTCAGATCTACCTCCAAAGATTTCCTTTTATTATAATCTTTAGTGAATTTCACTAACTGTTAAAGAGTTTCTACTAGTATAAATTGTACTAGGCAGCAGCTAGTGCAGTTTTTTTTTTTGTCTTTTCAAACTTGTTTGCATGATTCTTGCCTTTATTTTGAATTGGCCATCAGGCTTACAATAAACTTGATCTTGATCTCTACCTCATTCACAGTGGAACTTCATGACATTTCAGCAAGCCTATCCTACTTATCCACCATTAGCAACTGTAAGTATTGTCTCCAGATCTTACAGGCTGCGCTACTTACTTGTTGCGGCCTGAATGAACTCCTCACTGTAAATTCATCCAATCAAGAAATCCTAAAACCTTAATTTTAATTCAATCTTCATTTCTTACACCAGGGGTCACCGGCCCGCGACGTCAGTTCATCCGACCCGCCGTGGTACTTGATTTTGTTTGATAAAACTAGGGATATCTAGAGCTACGGGATGGACAAGCTTCCTCCAACCAAGATTCCTCAATACAAGTGAGGGTTAAAAGCCAGGCCTTAGGCCCGCGCTTGTAAGTCTGTTAGTTATCCGGCCCTCTGTAAAAAAAGTTTGGTGACCCCTGTCTTATACTATACTTATTCTTTGGCACAGACAAGTAAATTCAAGTAAACATTGTTCTGAACAAATGCCCACAGCAATTCCAACAAAAAGTTGTATTCCAAAGATGTACAAATAACATGAAAAAAATTATCAGCTTTTGCAACAAACTGTCCATGAGTAGTGCATGCCTGTATCACTATATGTTTACCTAGCTCACAATGCTATAACACTGATTCAGAATCAGATGCTTTTTCACAATCACCAGATTTCATCACAGTGAGTAAGGCAACTGGTGACAGGTAAATGTATGTTACTGATGTCATGCTCATACTAAACTGTGCTTACCATGTTGTGGCACCTGGAGCCAGCTGCAATGTTCATGTCAGCTGTGGGGAACAAACAAAAATACCATCACTAAAAATAATGCAGCATGACATCCGATTAATATCTAAATGGCTCTATAACATCATAACATGAGACCCCATTAATAGAGATGTAAATGGTCACCTGAAGACATTTTAAAACTAACAGGTAAAAAATCAAGTGCCACAGAAAAATACCCACAACTATTTTGCGACATTATGTTAAAGGCAGGTAAGAGATTTTATCTGTGTGAAACTAAACACTTCTTTCTCCAGGTGTTGCGAATAAATGAGATACCTTTACTTTTGAATAAAATCTGGTGGGTAACAAATTTATCGGTATCAGTCTAAGCCTGACATGCCGACAGCCAAAGATTAATCTTTTTTTTCTTCCTGTCAAACCGGTGCACATTTCTGAGCTCTAGTTATCGTGAATTGGATGGCAGTAACTTGTGTGTGTGTGGGTGTGGGCGTGAGACAGACAGACACATAAAGAGAGGGAGGGAGGGTGAGACAAACAGAGACAGAGACAGACAGACAGACAAAAAGAGAGAGAGAGAGACAAAAGAGAGACAGAGACTAACAGAGAAAGAGACCGGGGGGGGGGGGGGGGGAGCCGAGCAAAAATAGAAAAAGAAAGAGTAAACAAGTGTTTTGACGATTTCGTCTTCGACTGGATGTTAATTAAGCGGTAAGGTCTACAAGCTCCCAGCTTTCCTTGTTAAAAAACTTATTCAACAGTACCGATCTGCCATTATTTATATAACAGCGGTCTGGTCAAATAATGGTGTCAGCAATAGACTACAAAAGTAATCCACACAATGAATGAAAAGGGCGATAAATGAACTGCCTTTCAGGAAAAAGTTTAAGAAATTAAATGCGCGAATCAGAAAAGTTAGCATAAGCTATGAATGGACTGTAAAATTCAGGCCGACTGCCTTTAATACTGTATTTAAATTTGAGTTCACACCGACGAGCAAATACAGTGTAGAAACAGTTGCATTATTATGTGAAAACTTCAAACAATATACTGCTCGATTTCTATAATACCGCTTAGGAAGTAGCGCAACTCGTAGAACTGCAATAATGTGCAACCTGTCTTCGAAATATTAATTAAGCAGGGGAAAAAAAGTTTGCAAATTCAAAACAAAAAACTATTCAGAATGTAAGCTAAGAGGAATGACAGTAACAATTCTTGCCAATTGCAACCTCAGAAACATCGCACACACTACACAATTATATATTCCGCCAGGAAAATGATAAACGACACATTACTTATAACACACAACGCTGCAATCTTTACGCGAGCAAAACTGGAGCGGGCATCAAACTCCTAGAAAGTTGCATGGTAACAGACGTGCAGCGCAGCTAATAAGACTTGATAATTATTGATCCGACCTTGTGTTATCATTTAAAAAACTATTATTTTATCTCTAGATAAAAAACACTTCATAAAGGTCTCTGACATCGGTATCCAGTTGTATCTGCAATTAATGCAGTATAATAGAATAACATTCGAAGGTCGTAATGTGGATCGAACACCCAATGTCAGGGGCGGAGAAGGAAACGGGAGAAAATAGGAAGAAGGAACACAATGAGTAACTAAACAAAAAAGTTGTCTTTTGGTGACTTCTTTTTCTCTTCCGCATCTCATCCCCAACCCAGATCATGTCTTTCCTGTGATGAAAGGATTCCTATGATAAAAGGCAGCCGACAGTCTTGAAATTATCTTTGCATTGTGACAAAAAGAGAGTTTCGCGTCACTTCCTGTTTCAGAGCTTCACGTCTGTTTGTTGGAAAAATGCCACCCAAAGCTCAAAATAATGTTGTCAAACGCCGTTGTCGAAGCCCACGAAATTCGCATTCAACACCATTTCTTTCACATGCTTCGCCTACTGCCCCTCTTAGCGTTACAGTTTGCCTCGATAACAGAGAAGGCTCCAACAACTGTCGATGTGAGATAATGGCAACATTAAATTTCCTTTCCGCCAGCTCTTTGAGCTACCTTCCCATCAGGATTGGATGTGTGTGTGTGCGTGTTAAAGGGGGGGGGGGTAAATGACGACTGGACTGCATAATCATTTCAAAAGGTTGGCCTAGGCTCTATTCAAAGCGAGGGGATAAAGTAAAACACACACACACACACACACACAAAACTGAATCGGGTGACAAGAAAAGCAGTGTCAGTCATTGTAACGTCATCATTCAGTTTCTCACTGCCTTACTCACCCCACCCCACCTTTCCCATTTTCTTCTACACTCTGCCTTTCTTTCCCTCTTGTTTCATGTGGAATGTCCTCATTAGTCAGGTCGTGACATTAACCGAGTTTCCATTACGCCAAAAAAGGTTTCCCACCACCTCCAGCATTACTATCACAAAGCTTGGATGTCGTGTAGAGTGAGCTTTGCTGTCACGCCTGCCGTCATGTAAAAGACTGCGACACGACACTGACGACACCTTTGAAACTTGACTTTTTTGGTATGCTCCGGTACAAAATAATCCTCAGAGTCAGAAATTACCGCCCTTATTGCTTGTCCATAATTAATAACAATAAATTTGAAACTCTTGAGAGAACAATTTACTCTACTCATGTAGATTCAGATCTGCCGATAGGGTGACGAAAATCCGCGTCAAACGAGTGTTTCAGCCTGTTAATCGATTAAGGTAATTTTTTTTTTTTTAGTTCGTCGATATTAGCAGCCAGAATAAGTTCGTAACTTGGTCATTTTAGTATTAGATCCGCAGAAGCAGTTAAACGCCGTAAATGCAAAACTCTCAACCTTGTATACAAAACATAAAGCCGATCCAGTTGTCACGGCCTGTTGTGACGTGCGTGCACAGATCCGCTTAGAAAGATCTTTCAAGTACTGCCACTTTCATCAACGCTGTCTTTTTCCCCACGCCAATGTGCATATTTGCATCAGCAGCTCCTGCAAGGTATCGAACCGCTTCCTTTACAAACTGCTGGACTCGTTGTGAATTATTTAACCAAAACGGGGTGACTTTGTCCACAGTTCGTGCCAAGCCGTCCGGCGGGTTAGCGTGCAATGTGCAGCGCTAGGCCTATTACACCTGCAACACTTGTCTACAGCTCCAACAAAACTACTTCCTATTGCACTGACCTCTGCTGCTGCACTCGAAAAAGCACTTAAGTTCAAAACACGTATTCGGTTTCCTAAAATCAATTCTCACAGTCATGCAGAGCGCATTATGTACATGAAATATTTTATCCGTTGTAGGAGACATATATGCAATCCTGGGCTGCGTATCTGGAACTGAACAAACAAACTTTCTCATGTACATTCTATTGCACTGACATTAGTGACATTCTCTGGCACTGAGTTCTAATCCGAGCGTCGCGAGCTGCAGTCCAATTTAATCACCTTCGCAAGCCAACAAAACGCAGTTCATTACATGACAGTACACAAAATGATCAATGAAACATAATGAAAATACAAGTAGCTCACAATGTCTTCGCAATCTATGCTTGATCCAAGACCATAATGGCCATTTAATGTCACGAAAATTATGAAATATTTCACAGATGTAAAAAGATCTGATGCGTCTACGCATGTACATTCAGATCTGCCGATAGCGTCCACCTTTCTACTTTCCTTCTCTCTCATCCACAAATTGTATCAACTCTCACCATAACTTTCCCCCCGTTGAATCTTTAAAGCATCAACATTTATGTTTAAAGCTGCAGCATTGCATCCATACAAAATCACACATTTTGCTAATATTCGCACACATGAACAAAACACAGAGGAGACTTACCAACAATAACAAACAAAAGCAAGGATGTCATGTACCCACCACACACACGTCATATACATATCGTCGGGCATTTGCTGTATTGTGCATTTTTGCCTTTTCGAGAAAATGAGGATTGAAGTTTGGTCGGCAAAAAGGTCAAAACGACCAAACAAAAACAAAAGAAACTTACGCCACAAACACATAGCTCGAAAAGAATTTAACCGATTGGAATGACACTTGTACATAATGAAATTAGGAATGAGAGAACCGATTTCATGACCAACCTCAAAATCGGCAAAATGTAGCATACAACAATATGGCAAATAATACCCTTCGAAATAATGTCAAGTATTTGAAAATTAATGAACTTTCCTAGAACCACAAGCACAGCAAAAATTTTTGGTTGCACTGAAGAAGACAGACTGCACAGATCGTTTGCCTGATGGCTGAGTTTTACACATACATATTGAACGACTGAAGGCATAAACACCACAGCATTACCACAAATACTCACTTGCTGTTTCTGTCCACCCAGGGAATCGTTTCTTCCACTTCTTCAACATTGTCTTTTCCCCCAAGTGACTGCACACGGACACATCGACTGAACAACTCGGAGATTCGGACTCTTATCAGTATCAGCTCGGTTAAACAGGTACTTAACTAGATATTCAGCTCAGTTTTACCTCATGCAAATTTACTGCTTCCTTACAGTTTACGATAAATTCAATTTAAAAATTAGCATACTATTCCATTTGGAAACAAAGTCTTTTAATTCTTTTCTTTTTTTTTTTCCTTATAACCGAACCGGTAGGCCTACTGCACATTAATGAATAACATTACTGAACCTACGCTTTAGTTTAACAATCTATCAGTTAATCTGGTGAATAAAAACTGATTGTATACAAAATGTTTCCACCCCGGACAACGAAGATGAGCACTGCCAGGTTGACCGACTAGCCGTCCTGACCGCTGAAACAGCACGTTCCTTCACTACAAATACCTCAATGACAAGCTTTACATCACTAAACCAAACAAGGCACAGACTGACAAAAAGGCACTTAGTCAAAATCGCACAGAGCAATCCATTCGACAATAATTTTGTTTGTTTCTACTTCTTCAAACAGAAAACGACGGGCCGCCTTCTCAAGGTTTACTTCCTCTTCATGCACACAGATAATCCTTGTAAGGAACTCCTGGGAAGTGTAAACGGACGTGGTATGGCTGAAACGATACATTAATGCTTGGCCAACCGCCTAGAACAAACAGCGCTGACCACTAACTTTTTGTTAATGCTGTGCCCCCCCCCCCTCCTACACATACAAAATATTACATGTCTACAAAGAAAGTCCTTTTGCTGTCGCTATTTCTATTCCACCCCCGCTCCCAGATTATCTTGACTGCTTTCTTTCGGTGTCAGTGTTCAGTTTGTCCAACCCTGCGTCCTTCATCTCTTCCTCATTCACATACACAACATACCAGGATCAGGGTCTCGGTTACCGTGACGCATTCTATATAATATGTTAAAACCTCAGCGCTTTCAAACGAGGTCCATTGTTTTTACAGTATGAGTCTATGACAACACACGAGGTTACGTGAGTGCAGACTTCTAGTTCACTCACTCTCTCTCACACACACACACACGCGCGCGCACAAATGCACACATAAATTTTCCCTCTCTCTCTTTCTGTGTGTGTATGTTATATAATCCCAAGCAAACCAACTGTAGCAATTGACAAAGCCCATATTTACCAGGCCAGCACAGGCCCATTCACAACCACAGAGCACGATCAAATGGAGTCCAAATCTGCATAAATTACCGGAAACAAACACAACATTAAACAACAACAACAGCAACAGAAGCAGCCAACGCCGACAACGCTTTCATCGTTCAAATTTAGTATCATAGGCTAGAAAACGGCAGCTTATAAAAAAAATGTTCCGACCAGCAAACAAACAAACTGACTTGCACGAATAAAAAAAAAATTAAAATGGTGGGGGTTTTTTTTTGGGGGGGGGGGGGGGCTGCAATGAAATGAAAAAAAACTCCAAATTATAAGAGCAAACTACTTAATTGTATAAAAATACTCCTCATTAAGTGAAGAGGATACTGTAGGTTAACCAACCTCCCACTCTTAACTGCCTGAAACGTGATGCTTAGTCATGTCTCTCTCATCAGCACCAGTGATGTCAAATAACCCCTCACTACCACCAGCACCATCACTCGCCACCGCTGCAAAATTGTTACACCCACGTTCGTGACGAACTCAACACCCACACAATTTTGAAACAGTTCCAGTTGACTGAAGCAAAGTTTGCGCGCCCGGCAAACAAGACATGTTAACTGTTCATTGTTAATGCTAAGTTTTGATAAACATGACACTAGTTAAGAGTTACAGTAGGTGGGAAGTGGGGGCGCTCAAAAGGTCTGAAAATGGGCCAAAACCACTCGACAGGCCTGAACCAAGCTGTAAACTTGTATACCGGTACTTCGTATTTCTATGAATATAGGATGATGTGTGAATAAATACACAGGCTGAGTAGGGACTGACACCTCGGACAAATCCCATTTATTATAATAGTAATGAATTTCAAGGAGCTAAGGCACCCAGCATTGCCCGGGTTAGCTGATTTCTGACTCTGTCTCCTGCCTGGCTGCCGATGCAGACCTGGCCAAAATCTGCCCTATTCTCTGGGCCGTCGTAACTTAGTTGGACTTTTCAAAATATTTATCACATTAAAAGAGTTCATCCATTCGAAAAATCGCATAGATCTGCACTTTTTCGTTAGCGACTGCGAATTTTGAATCATGTTGCTTTTTCTTCACATTTTTATGACAAAGTAGGATTTATATTCTACAACCTGGGATCGGGAAAGAGGCCGTTTTATTTCTACAGACCTTCAAAGATACATTAACAAATCAAAAACCGCTTGAACCATTATGAGTCGACTCCAATCATTCTCATTTCTTTTCGTAACATTCTACATGTAGTGAGTAAAAAGTACCATAGACTGTTTGATAGACATGATAGGAATAATCATCGTCATCATTAAAATTGCGGCAACTACGCTGCAAAATAATCTACTCCAAGTTCTGGGGAAACATTTTGAAGTTCCACCCCACATACACGGCATAAAAACATCTGTTGTCACCCGCCCTACTAAAATATACCATCAGCCAAACTGTATTGAGAAGTTTATCTCTTCCCACTAACCCCAACCCTTCTCCGCTGATAGTTCAGGCTTACGATACTGTTTTCCATGTCGTTAAAGGCAAATCTGTGCATGTGTGAATTTTGTCTTCTTATCGCCACTTATCAGTGCAATGTGAGCCTGAATGGTAGATAAGTGGGCCTCAAGAATGAAGACGAAGAAAAAGACAAGACATAAGGATTCGTCCCCCGGGACCATGTCAATCTCGGCACCGTTAAACTATGCCAATCAAATCTCGCTACCACCTATTTCCGTCAATCCAATGTCAGCAGCCTACCAAAAAACTTTGCCAATCCAATCTCAATACTGTGAAAACCTGCCAATTCAATCTCAATCAGTAGAGTGAAACTCTGACTGCCAATTCAAGATCGGTAATGTTGAACTCCGTCAATCCAATCTCAGTACCGAGAAACTCTGCCAATCTAATCTAGATCGGTACCGCAAATCCAATCTGGATCGGTTCTGCGAAACTCCGCAAAATCTATCTCAAAACCGTGAAACTCCCTCAATCCAATTTCAGTACCACTACCATGCACCGCTGCCAATCAAATCTAGATCGGTACTGCCAAAATCCACCAATCCAATCGCAGTACCGTGAAACCCTGCCAATAGAATCTCGGTATACAGTGAAACGTTCGCCAATTCAATCTCGATCTGTACCGTGAAACTCCGCCCATACAATCTCAGTACGGTTAAACTCTGTCAATCCAATCTCTACCGGTAATGCGAAACTCCGCCGGAAGTACATGCATGTATGTCAATCCAGCCTTCCTTACTCTCTGAAAAATATTATCACGAGGTGCCCATGCAAAACAGGGGATGCAGGTGGTGGAAGCAATATCAACTGCATGAAAGATAACGAAATGACGAATAAACCAGGGTCATGACCCATGAAACAGTTTGAATGACAGCAGAAACAGAAACTTAGCGCACACTTTTTATGACCAGCGGCCCCCACGTTGAACCTGAATGCACTATACGAGTTGGACAAAGAGGAAGTTTGTCTCCGTGCTATGACGGGTAATTACAATGACACGAGACACCGTCAGGTTTCTTTTCTTTTGAGTAATTCACTTCCGTCAATCAAATTCACCAGCCACAAACAGCAACGTCTTCAACTTTGGCCCGTTTCAAGTTAAAGCACACAACCCCTTTATTTCAGTTGCACTCTGGTCATTAATGTGCGACGGGGATGGAAACTGGATACAGTTATGGTTCTAATTTAAGCAAATTATGTTCATTCACAAATCGACCACAATTGCATTGTAGTAAAATGATTATATGTGCAACACTTTCTGCTGTGTCCGTCGCAAATAATCAGTCTTTGATTAACTTTTTACATTAGATAATCAATCTGACCATGAGCTCACAGTACTCGCACAGAGATTCCCGATCCCTATGCAAATTGGGGTTAAAAAAAAAAGGACGAGCACTCGTCCTTTAGGCTTCCGTTGGTCAGAGATGACCATGGAATTTCCCTCCCTTGACAGTCTGCTAGGCTGCACAAGGCCATAAAACGAAGCATTTGTAGGCGTTAATAAGGACAAAATAGGGAAAAAAGAATGGGCATGTAACAGCAGAGTCGTCTTAATACCTGGGCACATTGGGCAGTTGCCCAGGGGCCCCAAAGGTTAAAGGGGGGCCCCGTGCATGGAAAGTTACAGTGGTTTTTGAAAGGGGGAAGAAAACCGCGCGTATCACGCATCCCTTTGCCAGGGGACCCATAATGATGTTACGACAGCCGTGCGTCACAGAAACTGAGGATTAAAAAGGGGGCGGGGAGCATGGGGGAAAATCGTGTTGTATACTCACTGGGAAAAACCAACCTGTATTATCAAGAGACACCAACGCAAAACGGATATATATGTTAGGTGGTTTTATCAGCAGGAAAGATAACAAGGAAATGAAATTAAACGTGGCCCAATCTGGTAAAAATCATATGTAAAACAAGTCCACTGGCTGAATTATCAGCCTGGTAATCTCATTGATGGGGCAAATGATAAAAAAATGTTGCAGAACAATTGTTATGTTTGACCCAGGCCAAACACGGTTTTACAGGTAATATTCTTTGTACAGAATACAATGTGGATAAAATCTGGCACCACAATGGTGTGCTAACACTGTAAGACAAAGATCTACATGGAAATAGAAGTCCCTTTTTCGTACAGTCGCACATGTAGATCTAGGCCTACTCAAGTCATATTCTTGAGAATAAAAGTAACAAAGCCAAAGTAATGCCAGATTTGCTCACTGACCTGTGCTAAGGAAATTCCTGGTTTTCGTTTCCTGACTCAGAGTTAAAGAAGCCATGTACCAACAATAAAAAAACCTACACAGCTGATATTTAAAATACAGCAAGAAAGCACTAAATTATCTCTGGTTAGATGTTCAACTATTGGTACTTGGATGTTTCTGTCTATTTTGCTTATACATGTAATTTGTATTTCACCGGGTCTTCTTTCCTTTAACTGTGATTTCAGTATCATTCCATTTAACCTTCGCTTTACATCATGGGTCTAATGGACCCAGAAGCAATTAAAAGTGTTCGTAATTGTCTTATTTCTAGGAATATTTTCTTGAAATCCCAGGTATTCCTTTATGATGCCATTGGCCATCTTCCCATAGTTTTAAAATTCAAAATATGCACTTGCGTGCTCACCAACACACATTCATTTTTATTATTCCTACCCATCACAGAGACCATACTTTTAAAAAGGGTTTTTTCTCAGGATTTTACTGTTATATCCTTAGCCAAACGACCTGGGGTCTCAGATGCACCACACTCCTAAAGAGGATTTTATTGTTACATCCCTACTCGTACATTCTAGGGTCTGACAGATACCATACTTTTAAAGAGGGTATCCCAAAAAAAAAATGTTCTTTAGAAGTGCGGTGTTGATTAGACACCAGCATGTACATCATGCATAGCTTTTAGTGACATACAAAAAAAGGTTAACATTATTAAAATTTATTTATTAGCATTGGACTGGCAATCAGTGATGAAAACAGTGAAGACTGGTGCATGTACCAGACCTGTCAAGTGTCCCTTATTTTACACGTGTCCTGTATTTAGAGTGTCGGAAGGGCAGGAGGAAATAATTTTTTTTTAAAAGAATTTTCCTGCCAGGTGTAAGGATAAACGTTTGTCCAGTAAACCGCAAGACAGTGATAGCACTAGGCATATCATCATTGCTCTATAAAAGTGGCATACATCAAGACTTTTGCCAAAAGACAACTGACAGTTCACTACATTCCTGAGCATGAGGGCTATGAGATAATATAATACAAAACCAAATGCGCAAATAGGAAAATGTAATAATCCAATAGAATCATGATGGCATCATAAGTCACGAAAGGACAGGAAAAGAAACGGTTTATTCTTTATATCTCAAAAGTGTCAAAAATGACTTATGCTATTAATGCAATGCAGAGCAGTGACGATATTATACCAATATTCAAAGAGTACATTGTGTGATCTGTGAGGAGTATTAAAGTGCTTCGCATTTGTCTTCTCCTTTTTATGGAAAGCACAACTAACTGATATACTCAGGTTGTTTTATAGGACCATGGTATGCGTGTCCCTTGGTAATCCCTTCATTACAGAATTTTTCTCAAGTTTTAAAAAGCCGGTTTCAGTTAAGCTAGGATGGAATGTTTTCACAGATTTCTACAGTGGTGTTAACAATTTTGGAAATAATTATTATTGACAAATATTGACAAAATACCTGACGTGATTTTATATCGTTGAGAGGGGAAATGGACAGGCTATAACTGAGTAAGAAAGCAATGGCACTAGTTAGTTGAAGGTTCCATATTGTGTGCGTGTGACCCAATGACGACGAGAAAGAATGCTGTAAACAAGCAGGAATTACTGCCACCAATTATTAATTTTAAAAGACTGTTCCATAAACGTCCCAACTCTTTGTATATTTAATTCCGGCATCACAGATTTCAAATTTTTCATCCACTTCTCACAATGTTTACATATAAAGTGGCAATAATGTAATTAAAATATGATGCATAGAGTTTGTCATATTGCCCTACATGTGTTTTAGCAGAAGCAAGTGATTCTGTGATGTACATTGTACCATAGACCAGCATTTTGGCACTGAATTTATGATGTACTGTGAGTATCTGTCATTGCTGCATATATACCATTTCATTAATTCAAGAGAAGTTTTAACTGCTCAGGCTAAATACTTAAAAGTAAGTAAAAGTGAAAAAAAAAACAATCACCCCCATTGTCCAACAGCATGGTGAGGCACTGCACAGAGCCATTAGAAACAGCTGTGTAAAGTGCAGTACGACCACATACATCTTGTGCATTAATGTTGGCTTTTTCTTCTCCCTGTGAGGACAAAAATGAAGTCGCTGTGAACAATTCATGGAATACAATAAATCTTTGGGAGATAAGAAGTTTCATGCACAAATAATATTCACCTGGCAAATGTTCTTGTTTTGCTTTTCTGCATGAAAAGATTACACTTACAGTCATGGGGTCAACAAGTATAACTTATTAATAACTAGAACTATAAAAACTGCAGCTGGTTTTCTGGCACTGACAAGGAAAGGATTACAGTAATAATTTACAGTGAAACACAAAATAAATCAATGGGAAAAAGAAAGATGTGACATAAATTTTATATTCAATCTTAAGGAAGATTACCTAGAAGGCCAGGAGCATTTGAACTTTATTAAGAAATAGACAAAGCTATTTAAGAAACACAGAAAGAAAGGAAGGTGTACCATATGAGTTACACAACTTTAATGAGGCACGTATTTCATGTCCTGTGTGTTAATTGCCAAGCTGCGCATTCACTATAAAAACATCCACCTAGAGGACTAACTTGCCTTGGGGGGTGCTGCTCCCCCTGCAACCCCCAGCACACACATGCTTCTGAAGTTGCGTCTTTGTAACATCCCTATTGCATAACTCAAATGGAACTCCTCCTGACACAAAAATTAAGGAAAACAAAAGAAGTAGAAAGAAGGGAAAGACATCTGAGAGACAGGAAGGAAAAATAATGTTAAAAAAAAAAAAAACTGAAAACAATATCTAGTACAAATTCATCTTCATTAATGAATTTAAGTTTTACCTGCAGCAGACACTGAAGCAGTTCCACATTGTTATAAATAGCTGCCTGGTGAATTAACTGCCCAGGCCAAGAATCATCTTCTCGAGACGACATGTTATCCCCTCTTCTTTATTCTTCCTCCTCACACACGAAAATCAGTTCCTACAGGTCAGATCCAACACACAGCTTAAGCACTGTCTTGTTTGCAGTAACATCAGTTAACCTCATGTCCAACCTGAAGCATCTGAATAAATTATAACAATCAAAGTTATAAAACTTGTACTTTTTTCTTCTGTACTCAGAAAAGGTAACTAACAACATCACATTCATTGATGTAGTTTTACTGTTTACACTGAACAGTTAGTCCCTCCTTGGTAAAGATTTTTTACTATTGCAAACCTCAAATAACCTGCATGATTCTGAGCCAAACTGCCACTAATCAAATATCACGCTTGCTGTCACACTGACAGTAGTGACAGAGAAAATGATTTTAAAAATGTTCAGTGATCTTCCTCATTGGTCACATGAATTATTTCATTCTTTTTGTACAAATTCCCCAACTTGCAAACTTATCTCGCTGTCAGAGGCTTTGGGAATACCCCTTAATCCACAAATAACATGTTTGACTCATGGTAGACACAGGCAATTGGCTTTTCACATGCCTCTTGAGATTACTTTGGTGGCAACTGATAAAAAAGATTTATCTTGACAGAATTTGATCTGTTTACTAAAACTATGTAGACCAAACTGCCCCTCTAAAGGAGTGAAATCCCATTTTGGAATAATTTTAGGCAAACATTACAAGACTATTACTGCTGTGAATTTATGTGAAACGGCATATATCCTACATCAAAATAAACTTCAGTCCTTCTTCTGACAAAATATACTTTCTTTTGTATTGTTTAATGTGTTTAGCTGTGTGTTTTTATAGCTTGAACAGGACATAGTCTTGTCATTTTTGCTCTGACCTGAATTGACCCCCCAAAACAAAGGGTCGCAGAGCGTTGTGCTGATGTAGCGCACGTTTGAAAATAACTCACACAGAAAGCCAGATAAATGAGGTTTAATTCAAGGTATTTTTCGTCAATTCCTTTAAAAATTAATTGTTGAAAAGTTTGTTGACCAAGAAACTGGTGGAAACTTTAATGGATCAGGATCAAAATTATACGCAAATGAACCTCAGCCTTTGTATTATTAGGGTATGCCAAGATCAGACATGGGGCATATTTCTGCGCAAATCGCTGACTGTTTTTACAGACCTATCCAATCCTTGATTTTGTCACCTTTGTCTGACATCCAGTGCTAAGTCAGTGGTGACACAGTTGACCTCCTTTTCAATTTAAAAAAAAAACAACATTATTTTTGTCTCCCGTATGAGAGTTCACTAAAAATTGACGTCGGATGAAATTTGATGACTAAAAAAAGTTAAATGAGATGCTTGTACTATATTTGTACTCCTCGAAAACAACTGAGGGTAATGTACACCCCCTTGACTTGAAAACTAAGAATTTTTAATGCCATAACTCAATAAACTGTCATTTTATGGGCGGTCAAAGTTGGACTACTATGCAACTTCCAAAAGATAGCAAATTCAAGACCTGTGTTTTTTCACCTTTGAAAATGCCATAACTTTCATAGCCTTTAAGCCAGAATAGTAAATTTGGTATCCAACTTCTTGGAAAAGCAAACTCCATCAGATTTGTCAATAACTGGTGAGATATGATTAAGAGTAAAAATCAGTTTGGACTACCTATTAAAACAGTTTTATTCATAAACCACCAGCATGGAAGCCACAGGATCTGTTTCAATTCCATCTGTTGCAAAAACATGAAAAACCAAAAAGGCACTATAGCTCCAACACCAAAGTGACCTTATTAAGCTTTGCAGAAAAAAAAAAAGAAACCCAACATCTACTTTCCTCTTGGGTACTAATTCAAATATGAATCATATACAATAACAGCAAAGTCCACAGAAATCTGGATGCCTTAGGTCCCCCCCCCCCTCCCCCACTCACACATTTCCAACATTACAATATATATATAGACCAATAAACTCCAAACTAAATGTCTTTCAGAAAAGTTCTTTCCCACACACAGTAGCAGCAAATGTATGCTGCCAGTGGCTGCTACTGCTACTTTTAAAAAGACAGTCTTCACTCAGTGTTTCCGTATCAATGACAAACTGGCAATTAGTCATCCTAATTCAATGTTAACAATGGAGTTCAGGAATTCCTTTCCCTGATGTATCACTACCACAACCTGGATTTTCTCCACATAAATTACACATACTCTAGCAAATATGTCATGCTAAATATATGCCTGACCTGAGAAAAGAAAATGATCACACAAGTGACTGACACTATACTTGACTATTATCGCTTTTCTAACATTCTAACATCCTGATCTTATTTCGCAGATGGGGGGTTTCGTGGTTTTGTGATGTCTATGGAAAAGTCCTCCTGCATTTCGCAATCTGCGATGGCGCAATGGCTAGCATCTGCGCATGCAGTTATCAGTCGAAGACTATGGGTCCGGTCCGTCTTGGGTTCCACACTGGAGCATTTTTTTTTTTTTAAACCTAAGAATTAAGATTGCTCATTTTTAGGAAAAAAATTTTTTTTTTTTAACGATTTTGCAAAATTGATGTCGTGGGGAAATTGATGATTGTTACTAAGTACTGTGCTCCATTCCTGTTCATTTTATTTATTCCTGTTCACTGAATGGGACAGAAATAAAAATGTAAATCAAATTTTAAACATGTAAATGATTTCTTCTAGTCAGTGTGAACTGAACAGCTCATCTCTTTCCACGGTAACCTGGATCTATTTGTCATGTTTTGTTTTATTACTTTTTTTTTGTTTCCATGGAAGTTTAATTCATTTTCATCTGATCTGTCTGACTTTCTCTGTGATTTCACACCCGCCAAAATTGGCTAATAATAATAATTCATCTAAAAAAATTTGTAAAACATATATTTTAAAAATCATAGTCACAAGTTTATACTCTGGACCAGAGCAAAGCAACGATGATCAGTAAAGGAAAACGCAGAAAAAAAAAGTCAAATCTTGCGGAGTTTTGAACCTCCCACCCCCCAATTCGGCAAGTTTACTTCTGGTCGATTTTTGGAGTAGAAAAAAAGGAATGAGTGGCAGTGGAGAACGACCATTCTGGCTTTCCGATTTCCCCCTCGACACGCTGTTTGTTTATACTGGTCCGTTTTCTGAATGAAAAGTGATGCACATCGTTTGTTTGGTCATGTGATTGACATGGACACTCGGGTGGCCGCCGCTGGCCTCTCACTCATCGAGCGAAGGAACTGTTCTTTTCGGCTTTTCAATGTGAAGTTAATCTGATTTTTCTAGACTTTTATCACTCGCTAAAATTCAGAGGGCTTTGGTTCTCGCCTGCTTGTTATGGTACTTGGGTGATTTTTTATCCCATAGACAGCTCTAGCCATCAAAAATGTTTTGGTGAAAGTTTCGACAGCTCGACCGAACGCCATTTTAAGGAGCTCTTCCTAAATAAAAATCACAAACCAATAATCCATCTGCGAATAAGATTCTGATCTTATTCGCAGACACCTGCCGACTGGCGCTGCACTGTGGCGATGACGTGCCTGCTCCAGTTATAACTGGGCTGCAATGGCACACAGGCAAATTTCCCAAATGGGATTAAAGAAGTATACAAATACAAATAGCCTGCAAACAAGCGTGGCCTTCTTGAAATTTCCGGAACATGAAAAATGCTCATGACCATGAGGAGAATCATTAGAAAAACATGTTTTAATTATCGCTGTGGCTATTCTTACGGCAGCCTACCAACTGTTAGTCCATTGTCAGATTGATATGTAACGACGTGAGGGTCTAGTCAGTTTGTATCGAGGCCGTAGGCCGATGTTCGTCTGGGCAGTAGTCAGATTGACATATCAGGGTGAGCCGCCGGGGTAGCTATGTATTGTTTTCACTCGTTAACTCTAAGAAGGACTTCCGAATGCATTCTATAGTCCGAGTGAAAACAATACATAGCTACCCCGGCGGCTCACCCTGATATGTCAGTCTGACTACTGCCCAGAAGAACATCGGCCTACGGCCTCGATGATACAAACTGACTAGACCCTCACGTCGTTACATATCAATCTGACAATGGACTAATATAGCCTAGGTAAGTTGGTAGGCTGCCGTAAGAATAGCCACAGCGTTTAATTATATATTATAATGCTTCTGCCTTAATTTGTAATTGGAAATCCAGTGCGTTGTTCAGATAGTCCTGAATCAATCGAACTTCACCGTACAACCTACGTTTCGTTCAGTACTTCATGCATGGACGGTCATACTCATACTAGAATCTAGTGGACAGTCATACTCATACTGTAATACTACTCATAGTCATAGGTAGGATCAACATCCATTCACTTCGTGTAGATCTTACAGTTCTAGATCTATGGGTCTCTAAGTTCTGTTAAAAAGGCCAAATGGCCCGTGTGTTGATGCGTGCCAGATTCACTGGTAATAAGAAACGAATAAAAATTTACTTCCAAAACGCAGATTCTACACAAACTATCCATCTCAGAGAATGTAATACATTGTTGATGTTTTCATAGCACCGGAAATGACCTTTTATAATCTAAGTGGGATCTTGTTCACGAGACTTTGATAAGGGGAGAGAATGCCAGGAAAATTTTCTTTGAATGTGCTTGCTTCATTGTTGCTCACGGGTTCTGTCCCTTCCGTTAACTCCTGCGATCTATCCTCTCTGCTCGGGCATCGGCCGGACGTTGAAGTTTAAACAAACAAAAAAGTGACAAGAGGGAGGTGGGGTGGCAAAAAAAAACAACTGTGGTGGAGAATTTTTTATATTTTTTTACCCCCTTTTCATTTCTAATTCTTTTGTATTATTGTGACATTTTTCTTTACAGGGCTTTACAATTTAGCAACAGTTACCAACTCGGGAATAGTTGCAATTAGTGTCACTGTTAATGTCAAAATATCTACGTACTGTGCCCTATACACCAAAATCCCCGAACTTCACCCGTTCATATTACCCTTTAATGTGTTAAGAGTCTGGACTCGGTGGATGACAAACCCAACTTATTCAAACCACTAACAACCTGCAATGTACATTTCTAATAAGACTTAATTATTGCTATGTGGTAGCCACGTTTGTTCATTTCTTGTGTTGGCAATAGATATATAGACAGACAGACAGACAGACAGACAGACAGACAGACAAATAGGGGAGGGATGGATGATTGGGTTGATAGAGGACAAAAAACGTGCAGAGAAATCGTATCCTGTGTGTGCGTGCGTGCGTGGGTGTGCGCACGCCTTTCAGGAAAGGTGTATTTCAACGAATATAAAATTAATAAAAAGAGTCACCACCTCTGCTTCGATTTAGTCCATGACAAACGTATGCTAACAAAATGCAGAAATCAATAATGAGCTTGCTTCTGCTAGCCCATTTTCTGTCTACCTTGTTAAAGTCCGTTTTATATTTTATTGTAAGAACTTAACCCAAAGCCAGCATTACATCATTCCGAAGTAGATTTGTATGGAATTTCCTTAAGGTTAATAGGATTACCGTAAGGGCACATCCCCAACATCAAACTGACACTGCCATCACGTCGAAACCAGCGGTTCTACATGGCTGTGAGGCCAAACCTATGTGCAAATTTGACATCAATCCTGTATATATTTGCTGACTAGGTAGGCCTAACTCTGAGAGAATAAGAAGTTTAAGAAATTTCAACAAAGCCACTATTAAAGTAGATGACACTACCGGTACTTCGTTTGTTAACTCATACAGATTATTTCACTCCAAGGACAACACAAGAAGATAGAAAATAGAGACAAAACTTTTATTGGGTGTAGCAGTATTGATTTAATGAGTAAAGTCAATAAAATATTCGCAGGGAGTGTTTTAAATGATATGAAATACATATGGGAGCAAATATGTCCAAGGCAGCACATAGTTCAATCATAAAACTTTACTTGCACTTATCTTAAATATGCATATTCATATAAACAGTAAAAAAGGAGGGAAAAAACCTACAAAGACATAATCAGAGAAATCCCCGATCGTCACATACACTTGCATAATTTGGTTCCAACTTAAGCTTATGTAAAAAATATTATAATGTAATCATATTTATTTGGATTGGAAATTTGAATTTTCATATGGTAGAAACCATTGAATGAGAAATGACAGAGTAATGCACTGTTACAATGGAAAACATGATTTCTGGTACATGTATTGTCATATGACTCGATACACACCAACTCATATTGGGATTTAACACTGCATGAAATAAGTACCAATAAGTACTACTACGAATTTATTTTTATAATCAGTTTTCCATAATCAAAATAATTATTTCCTTCATTCATATGGCAAGTCCAATGGAAAATGAATAGAAAAAATTTAGCAGCAACATTGTTGCCATTCTCAGTTTGAGTTCTCACAGCTTTCTTCATGCCTGAAATCCATGTAGACTACTATTATATTCTCTGATAAAAAAAAAAAGAACTTATACAAGTGTATGGCTGGTCGTGCTCATGCTACAGCACCGGTAACTAATTTTTTTCTGAAACAGAAAGGACTAAACTGAAAACAGATTACCCTACAACAAAATGAGATGGTCATGAAGGCAATTTTACCATTTATATCATGTATTCAAGCATTAAAAAAAAAACTATATATAATTTATAAATGCATAAGCCACACTAGCATGATCATAACAGGTATATTACATGTTGTAAATAAAAGAATGTGTACATGGAAATAATTGAGTAAAAAGTAACAGTAAAATAAAATCGACTAAAAAGGCACAAAATGCAAATAAAGAACAAATAAATGTATGGATGATTCACTGAAGTGCCATGTGAAAAATATAAAATTTCAATTGTGTAAAAAGTGATGTTTTCTGTTGTGGTACACTAACTTTGATATTTCGCCTTTGCTGTTGGAACAGCACGTCAGAAAGTGAAATAATGAAATAAATACTTTAACCCTTCCACTGATGAAAACAAAAGACTCTCATAGTTCTAAAAACTTCACACACACAGTAAAACAAAGTTTCATATTTCATGATTAAAACTATCAGTAAAGTACTTGTTTTTGATGGCTCCAAACTGCTATGACATGCTTTTAAAGAATATGTCATATTTGTTCCATGGGTAAAAAAATACGTAAATTTGAATACAGCCTATAAAAGGATGGAAAATATTAAACCTAAGCTCAAAATTAGTGATAAAAATTACTTCATTTTTAGATCCATGACTTCAAGCCGAGACACAGAATACCGAGACGAACCATTCCTTCTCCCACTATGTGACCACTAATTGCGCAGGTAAAAATATGGTGATTACTACTCATTCTCGTTCAATTATGAAAGGGCGTGGTGCGAATTGTTGCGTAGTTGACATCAATGATACGTGTGGAAGTCAACGAACGGAATATGACGAAGTGATTTGTCCCGGTATACTGTTTCTCAGCTTCAAGTGCTTTGGTAGGCAAACATTCATAACGTTTGGATCCTCTGATCTGACCGTCAGATATGGACCCAGAGCATGCCTGATTAAAGAAATTTACACAAGATGTCGTAATAGATTTGTGGTGGAAACTGGAACATATTTACAACTTTAGAAAAAAATGGCATAGAAAATCTTTTTGAGTCTAATCTGATTCAGACAAATTTTGCTTATTCCAAATCTTTGAAGAAACCAATGCTGAAATGCTGTTATTTTTGTTTTTTTAAAATTACCTTTAGGAAAGAAAAACCAAACAGCAAACAAACAAAAATGCATTAAAAGTAAGGATCGAATGACATCAACATATTTATCGTGTAGAAAATAGCAAGAAGAAATATTCTACACATAGAAACATAAAGTGATAATTAATTGTCTCAAAGCCAGAAACATTGGGTGAAAAACTGGAAAATGAGATGTACTGTGATACTGAAAATGAGGCTGGGATATATTACAATTTTACAATTTTTGCATATAATTATTTTTACAGTTATAGTTAAAATAAATAATCTTAATGTTATAAAATGTTTTATGAGTAGAGAAATTTATCTAATGTATATAAAACATAAACGTCATGCTTTACATTATTACAAAGCAATGAGTTGTACATAATAAATATAATTTGGCTGCACTGGCTTCAATATTTGTTTAGCCTGCTGATACACTTGGCCAGATTTGATACAACTACGCACCTCATCCTAGAAGGAAAAGTTCCACTAATATTGTTAGTACTGGCTTTTTATATGATTAAAATATGATATGTAAAACCACACTATACATATAAAATACATCAGACTGAATAAATATCATTCACATGTGCCAAATAAGGACATTCAATAAGCATTTTCATATCTTTCTAATAAGTGCCAACCAAATAGAACATAAAGTTAGTCTGACACTTTTATTTGTAATCTGACTGGGTTTAGTAATTAAATATTTACTGCTCAGGTAGCTTAGGGTAGAGAATATAACGAAATAATATTTTCAAGCAATGCAGTTTATAATGATTGTAATTCATTTGATGCTCTGGATAAAAATTTAACTGTTATGTAGCCTCATTTTACTGTTGTGATATTACATCTGATAATGAGTGGCTAAGATATAATTATTCTTGGAATTTCCAGGTTATGCCTTCTAATTAGTCAGTGTTATTTCAAGGTCCTTTTTGCCTTTGTACAATGTCACACAAAGTCATAAAAAGATACGAGTAAAGACACAGCTTGGAGAAAGACTTAACATAGTGTGGCGCCCTCCTGTTGTGACCGTGACATGAACGGTGACCACTAGTCTGGGACCGAGATCTCCCTTGTTTTGTTATGAACTGTGCTGTGTTGTCACCTCCTGTATGTGCATGTATATAAGCCCTATGCCTTTGCTGTATTGTGTGTGTCAACTGTGAACATGTCAGACCAAGAAACGCTCACATCGTGAGCTCTAATTTTTTGTGTGTAATAAAACTGTTGCAGTGAAACTTCTCAAACGATCTTCTTGCCTATGTTGATCAAGCTGTGGTTGTGAAATCCCTAAAGTGGAATCTGGATTTCTGCATTTTAGTGTAGGGAGAAATGGAATCTAGCTTCCCATTTTTATTCTTTTCTTTTCTTTTTTTTTTATGATCTCGACTCTGCAGGTATTCAGCAAAGAGTCAAGAGATAAACAATTAATTATCATCCCGATAATTTCAGATTCCACTCAGGATATCCCATCAAACCATACAGTCTTTCAGAAAAGAAATAGTTTAGGAGGCCCAGAATAAAGAGCAACTGCTTTGGTTGATTTCCTTTTTCTACTGATAGCTGTAACGATCACTGACAGCTTCTCTGCACAAAAATTTTATGTGGTTAGATCTTAATGGCTCATGCATACATGTGGTAAGAAATACACTTGATCTAAAAATAAATGTTTTGTAGTGGTCTAAAACTGTTCAATTTCCAAAGTCAGACTAAAATGTGACCCACACAGGCCTACATTAGACACAATAAACAACAACATCTATATATATATAATAACAAATATGATGCAACTAAATTTCAACACTTGAAATCCTACACCTTAGAAACACACTTAAGTGCACAAGCAATAAAAAAAAATGATAGGAATATGCAAGGCACAGGACAACCATCTACGTAAACAATTTTCTTAAAATTCTTAAATGATATTATCTCATGTCTTTTGCCAAGCAGTTAAGGTTCAAACTTTGGACCAATTTGCACCTGTATGATTTTCTTTGTTTGCAATGAGGACAAAACCACATACAGAACCCACAGTGTGACAAACACAATGCTGCTGATAATTTTTGGAATTTTCGGTCCACCAAGCTCTCCTCCAATAGCGGGTATCATGCGCCGCACAACAAGGCTCATAAGAGCAATCATTGCACAGACTGCGTAAACGATGACACTGAAACCAAGATTTCCTGCTGGAACAACGAATTCAGTTCCCTGGGAGAAACAAAACAAAATCAGTATGAAGCCTGATAGAAATTAGCATATCGTAGGCCTACATTCTCTACGATTTCAGTAAGAAAAGATAAAAGTATTAAAAGAGACAAAATGTAGCCAACCTGAGTTTCATTCCAGAATTTTCATTTAAAAAATGTAATCATGAATTTTTCATTTTCCCTCCTGATTGATTTTTAAAACTCATTCAGTGAACTTCAAAACTAAGTGTTTTCTTTCCCCCCTCTGCAGAGCGTTGCCAATTTCCCCAAACCATATACATGTATTTCTGATGAACATAACACAAACCGAGAAAATTGTGATGTGAATTATTTGTAACAGCCAATTTATAGAGATTTGTTGGTGGCACAAATATTTAAAGATCTATTGTCTTCATGATATAAGGCCATCTTTGCGCACTGTCATTATATAATTACATGATGAATCCATTCTAAAATTACACAGTGAATAGAATAATGATCCATTTATTTTAATTAGAAAATTCTTACCTGCACAGCATGATAAATGGTTGCCATTAACCACGGAAGTCCCAGACCCAGGAACACATTCACAGAGTTACTACCATTAACATTGCCCACTGAACTGTCAGCACTTTTTTCCATTATAGCTGCTGTTTTACTGGCAAATGTGTCTGGCATACTAGTTCCCAATGCAACAAGTGTAATGGCAGTGATACCATCCTCTAAGCCAATCAGACAACCAAAGATACTGGCAAGATCTCCAATGATGGCAGTGAGTAATCCTATGACAGCCAGGGAAATGAGGAAAGCAGGCCATCCTCCAACATACTGAGCAGGTGGGATGAATGCAAATAGAATCTAGGAAAGAAATCCAGAAGATAGTATAAAACTGCCGTAGAAGAGATTCTCAAAAAATTATTGATTTGTATTTATTAATTAAACACAATATCAGCTATAGCTAGAAATGGCTCGCAATGAAAAAAATGTGTAAGGCTGCATTAAGAATTTCTGTGTGAAGTCCATTCATCCTTACTCAAACATATGAGAGTGCAAATTACATTCTTATATTGCTTTTTTCTTTTCCTTTTTTTTAACACTTTGCTCATTTTCACTTGTATATAACTATAAATGGCTAGTGTTCCTAATGGCAACTTATAATGGAAGCACAGTCCATTCAAAGCCTCAGGAAAGCTTGAAAATAGTTCCTTGTAGATGTACAGAGGAACTGACATTTTATCATGGGAAATGACAATAGAACTCACTGGTAAAGCAAATGTTGGTAACTGAATTTCAAACCTGGTAACTGGTGATTTTATTCAAACACTTGAATTACCTTCCAGAAGAATGTGAGGAAATGTAGTATGTAGTCCAGGAAAGTAGCAGTTGCCAGATCACCCCCATTGACATTCATAGCCTCAATAAATTGTTGCATGTAAGTGGTTTTATGCAGCTCTAGAGCATCCAAGCTTGCTTTTGTCATATTCAGGATACGGCTGACCAATCCATTGAACTCTGTATTAAAACAGTGACAGTAATAAGTTTCTGAGTTTGTGAGAAATTCTGTATGGTAATGACAGTTATTACCCTAGAGGCAGAGAGGAAAAAAAAAAGGTAGCTAATCACTTGTGCATAACTTGGGACTTCTTGAATGATTTGTTGCCAAAGCAATGAAATCTTAAATCACTGCACTAATACAAAGGTTTTTTTGTTTCTCTTCTGGTTTGTTTCTTACACTGTTTTAGGTAAGAGAGGCAATATTTTAAAGAAATTGCCAAAAAAGTATAGGGTGGAACAAGGAGTGGGTCCAATATATGTAATGCCACCTTCTTGAAGCCACTTCATGAGTCAACTTCTATGCCACAAAATTATGATCCTACACATGTTACTGACAGCACAGATGTATCAATAATAGCTGAGTGTTGAAGCTCAACTTGAAAGCACCAGACATAGATGTATGCAACAGTATAAAAAGAGAAACTCATAGCACGTATATGGACCTTACCTTCATCATTTACAATTGTCACAATTGTTTTACTGATCTTTCCAAGTGTTGCACCACCATCAGTCTCTGTCAATTCAATTTGGAAGCTTTCATCTCTCTCCTCTTTCTGTGAATTATAAAGTAACATCCAGTTTAAAATTATTGTGATTCTTAGTGGAGAAAATAGATAGCAATATTTTGACTTATCTAAAGACATTGTCTGTACTGTATTGCTGTCCACAAAGGTAAGTTTTACAATATTTTAGTGGTAGGATATTCTGATAATTTTGTTAAAAAACAGAACAGCAACTTCAATGGGTCAGTGGGATGACTTGTGAGCCAGAAAATTTATTCTTTCATAGGTTTTGTAAATATTTCTTGTGTTCATGTGAATTCAGAGCAACAATTAGTGGTAACATCAGATAGGATTCTATGCGACAGCTCAGCGTGAACTGTTTGATTTGTCAGCAAAAGGTGACTAGTTCAATGGCAGAGAACACAACATTTGATGGGAATATTCTTAGATTCTGGGCCACAATACACTCATCTCCTATGTGTAGGTATGTGCAGAAGTAAAATACAGACATGAAACTTTAAAGGCTTTTATGCCTATGTGCCTAAAAATATGATACACACCTTTAATGTGCAAACATGATTATCTGAAACTTTAATGTGAAAACATGTTTTATGTTTTCTGCTCTAATTTTTTTTACAAAAGTCCGGAATGTGCTGCATTTATTCAGAATTTCTCAAAGACCTTAATTTCAGTTATTTAAATATTGTCACAGTTATCCCAGACAGAGTTATACTTTATCCAAAAAGCTATTTCAAATTATAAATTTCTTGTACAATATACAATAATAAATCAGAACAAGCATGCAACCACTTACCTGACTTTCAAACAGAGGAATGATAATATTCTTGGTGGTTTCTTGATTGTCAAATACAAGTTCTCCTTCAATGCCCTGATAATCTTTTCCTTCTATGGCCGTAATGTTCTTGGTTTTCCATTTCACAGACACATGCCCATCGGCTCCGTTCCACCTGACTACAGGTATCAAGGCTTTCAGACCAGTCTCCTTCACTACAAAGCTGGGCTTGGAAAATGCAAGGATTCCAGGTTCTGAAACACATGAAATATTTGTTGTTCCACAATTCAAAGAGACTCAAGCTTTTGTACTACTGACAGTAGCGAAATCAGCCCTGGTTTTCAGTTTATTCCATCATGCAGGTTATTCCCATTTTCTGGGTAAACATACCCATTTGCAGTGACTGACAAATTACACTTTAATGTTAAGAGAGAACAGAGCAGAACAGTAATAAAAAAAACTGAAAACTAAACATTCACTTACCATCATCATTAATAATGGTGACCTCACAGATACTGACTGGGCCAAGAACAGCATTTTGTTCAGTCTCTATTTTGAGTTTCACAAAGAAAAACTCATCCGGCTCCCATTCAAAATCATCAACAATCTCTATGTAAACTTCTCTTAGAGCCTCCTTTTTCTTGAACTCTACAACTTTGTCAAAGTGTTTGTAGTCTTCACCGGCAAGAGCTGTACCATTGATTGTCTCCACCCTGATAGGGAAATAAAAGGTGAAAATATACCAAGACTGCAAAAATATTCATGGAAAACGCGGAGACTAAAGAAGAAAATTGTTCAGAGGTCCTTTCAGAAAATAAGAATAGACTGAGGAAAAATTTGTATATTATCTTGCATCATTCATTCGCCACAGCGTTTAGAATTTTTACCACCTGTACTCACTTGTATACAAGTTTGGAATTTTTACCATGTATCTCCTTTTTGTAGATCTCCTTCACTCTTTTAAGGACAATCTAAAAAGTAGTATTCATTTATCAAATAACAAAGGAAATCAATTGCTGTAAGAGATAGAGTGATGTGCTGTGGAATTTTTGAACAATCAAAATACAGATTAAAGAAGGATGACAGAGGCGGACTAAGTTGCATGAGTTATCAGCTCATGAAGACATTGGTAACACTCACTATTGTATGGAAAGAAAACTGAAGTGTCTTGTGTCTCAGGTTAACAGTTTTTTAGGTTTTCAGGCTTCAAATATACTATACAAATTTATGAAAATAAATAAATGTACAAATTTGACTCTTAACTATTATGTTTGTTGTTCAACACATTATGAAATTCAACACAAAACTTTATGACAGGAATATGTTATTTTACCAACCTGACGGATACAGGTATATCCATTCTTCCAGATCTCTTCAAACCCAGTCGAACTTTCCCTTCATTCTCCATAACCGCCACTTGTGCTGCTGTAAACTGGACTACAGCATGACGTCCACCTTCACTGTGGTCTATTTTGTTACTGACCGTGTTAGTTTGAGGACGTTCCTCCTCTGGCATTTGGACACGTTCATAAATCTAAGAAATGATGAGCCACAGATTTATCATTAAAAGTCTGAATCTTTTCAGGAATTTTCTGTAAACAGAACAGTTATTATGGCTTCATATATGCAAAGTTCCAAATTCGCAGCCCTTCATTAATACCTCTGTCATGATTAGGCTACAGATCTGACCTCAATTTATCCATTACTTAAAGCCAACACTACAGTGTCACTCTCTCCTTTTTAGATTCAAAAACTTTTGACGGTAGATCTACGAACACTTGCACTAAAGCTACTTTGTGATGAAATACAGCATTACAGAAGAAAAAGATATGAAAATTATCGTAATTTTTTACATGTACTGTGTAATGCTGACACAGAGTTATTAACTACAAGAGATGAAAAGTTTAATCACCAGGTTGAAGGATTTAAAATTTAATGATGAAATATCAAAGCTAATAATAAAATCATTCATCTTTAAGCACATTTTGTAATGAGGTACTTTGTAAAAGTAGAGCGGACATTCACATAGTACATGATGCAAATTCAAGGTAAGTAAATCTTACAATAACATGACACATTTTCAAATAAGAATACCTTTATTGTTCTTCTTTTTTTTTTTTACACTAAGTTGAGTTTAATATTTTAAACAAATCTTCAACACTTACATCTTGGAAAGTAGACATGACCTGAGGTATCAGTTTCTTTCCTCCTGTCATGTTCCTGATGGCATTTATACGGTACCATCCTCGTCCATGGGGAGTCTCTTCAGAGATGTGACGAGTGAGAATATGGGATGCTTCCTCAGGAGGCAGATCTTTCTCCCGACCAAGTTCCTGAATGTTTAGGATGGAATCAAAGATGTCACTTACAAACCTTAAACAAAAAATATGGCAAACAAATTAAATCATATTTGTCTTTGTTTGACCTGCATCTCCGACTATTCTAAAAAAAAATGTTGTTTTTCACTTACACACAATATATTTGTTTTTATCCAACTGATGATGTCCTGTCAAAAGTGTAAAAACAACAGAAGATGCAGAGGAATATCTTTAAACAGTAGCAATGGCTGAAAATTAAATACGTCTTCATTAGAGCAAAATGGAGCTTCAAGAAAATGAAGGTAATAGGCCTCGCTACTTGCATGCAGTGTATTGTGTTGTTTTGTTATGTTTTATAATAAACTAGCAAAAATTAAAAATAAATGTTTACTACCAAAGGAAAGACCCTGTATCTGATCTACAAAATGCACAGGCCAAACACATATTACTGTAAGATCGTCATGTCCAATGAAAGCCAGTAGTTTGCATTAGATTTCTTGTGGTTGTGGACTCACCAATGTGGTGTACAAAGCATTGCTAGGATTACCTTTGCCAAACGAAGCATCTCTTCATTGCGACTCTTGTCTCCTGCGCTAGGTGGTCTTGGTGCTCCACCAGCCTTGTCTTCATCTGTTCAGAATGAATGATAATATTGTGGATGAATTCAAGCTAGATGAAAGTCAATGGATAAGTCATCAAACTCAGTGTAACTGTTGCATCTCTGTGACTACATAGAAAGTGGGCCAGCAAGGCCACCAAAGCCAAGGATGATTATTGTCTCCATGTGTATTCAAGAAAACTACATATCTTTTTGTATGATACATTTAGCCCTTGTTCCACTTACAATATTCTTCCCCTCAAATGTTAGTGATGATCGCTGTAGTGAGAACAGAGCATAGAAAAGCAAGGGAACCAACATTATGTGTCTCATCATTGGATAAAAGGAAAAATAAATGATATACATGTAGTCCACTAGTTGAAAAATCGAAACAATAACGATCTTACATAATTTTAACATTATTCAGTTCATAATTGGGGGAAAGCTGGAGCTGTGCTCATATATAAAAAATACACCGGTTAGTCAGTACTTTCATCAAAGACTGTAGCTCTGGAGTCTTCGCTTTCATATCCACAGTATGCAACCTTCACATCTGTCAACAATCACTGAGTCAATGTCCCAACAAAACTTTACTTCATTTTGAATACATGTATTTGCTAGGTTCATATCAGAGAATGATTCCAAATGAAAGATTTCGATATTCAAGTCTTGTCATCATCTTCCTCTTAGTCTTACAATAGCAGTCGACGTTTCCAGAAACAAAGAATTCACAATTTGTTTCTTCCATGAAATGAATGATTCATTCTCCAACAATGGAATGACTTTTTATCTACGAAATACAAAATATTTGCACATGAAGTAATAAAAATAAATAAATAAACAAATAAATAGATAAAACGTCACATTTAACAAACTGAAAAAAGAGGGAGAAGGTAAGCATAATAATTGAAGGTGCCGAAAATAGCAGAGTGGAATGAAATTAATATTAGCGAAAAACTTTATTGATCAAAATAAAGTGTGTCTAATAATAAAACCCCAAAAATTTATGCCGCACAATCTATCAAACTAAAAAATTGCACCTAAAATGAAAAAAAGTATAGCTCACTAAAGGATAATGATGATGATTGGCCTAGACGTAATGACGTAAACTTTGAATGTGGCAAAAATGAAATGAAAAAAAAGTGGATTTTAAGAAAATGTCCCGATACATGGTAAACTTAGGAAATGAGTTGTGAATTCCGTAAATGCTCACAGTCTATTTATTATTAGGCTACTTCTGTCATTATGTTTTTGAAGTGAAGTAGTAAATTGCATCCTTTTTTGTGTTATAGATTTATTGTAAGATAAGACGCTTACAGTTCATACTTATAAGTTAATCATCGGTAATTTGGACGACATGCAAAGATGCTTAAGTGTTAATGAAAATAATACAAAATATCACAATGTGCAGTCTGTCATTAAAAGAAATTGTGACATCCAATACAACAAAGGATAAATCACATTATATTTATAACAAGTTTATTTCTGCTGTGGATTCTTGCTGATGCTTTTATTCATTTCCAGAAATCTATACCTGGCTTAACATGAAATATTTGAAAATTTGATGCAACTCCATATTAATTACAAGAAATAAAAACACATTCATAGAAACAAGATAGCCAGTCCCGCCAGCACTAGAAAGAGAGAAACGCAATGAAAAAAACTTTGCTGTTTAGCTAAAGTGGGCCTAAGACCACAGCAGCATCTTCCAAAATCTGCAACAGTTCATCTGTACCGGTAGTTTCTTGTCTGCCATGAATTTCTGATAAACATTTTGAGTTGAAATGTTTACCCCTCTCTTCTCTGCTGCTCTCTCTCTCTCTCTTCTCATTCTCGTCTCTCT